>JAVFBW010039834.1:0-18101 GCA_034783835.1 Mopalia ciliata
TGTTTGTTTGTCTGTTTGTTTGTTTGTTTGATCAGGGTTTAATGTTGTACTCAAGGGTATGATCAGGGTTTAATGTTGTACTCAAGGGTATTTCACATGTACATGTGCCTACATGTATATGTATATCTATTTAATTTTCGTTAAAAATTGACCAAATAAAACATCTAGGGCTGATGGTCGAGAGATGGACTAGATCCTGTAAATGGTACATCAGGGCAGGATTAGGAAGTACATATGCTTCCACTAAGCCACAGCCACAAGCTACAAATAATTTCGAGGATGAATGTGGAATCTGTATTTCTTTAACAGATCATTGGTGCAAATTAATTAATTTTAATGATAAATTGTACAGAAAACAGTTGAAATAAAAAAATAAAATAAAAATATTTTGTAATTATTTGTTTATTTACTGACAGAAATAACAATCCATAACTTACACAATGACCCAATGGCCACTGAGCTCACAACATCTGGTAGAGATGCAATGCTATGATGAGAAATAATAACAAGTGTTTGTTCTGCTCTATAAATGTATAAATACTAAATAGATATATCGGTATACATCAGTCTGGAACACAGCCAGTAGAAAGGAAAGTTTTCCTGTTTTTCTCATAAGGGCGGTCATATCTGTTGTCAGAATGCCAGGGTAAGGCATAGCTAATTTACCTAAGCTCTTAAACAGTCCTACACCGTTATTGTCTGAATACATGTATTATTTCATAGTGGTTTATAAACACAGGATCTTAGGGGTATAAATGTTTCCTGAGGAAGGGTCGTTTGGTACAAGTGAAGTCATACAATCTTAATTTATCATCTTTTACAGATATAATTAATCAAAAATACCTGGCAGCAAGGCTGCTAAATAGATAGACTGTTCTGCTAATGCATTCCTTTTGCTTTAAAGGTAAAAATGCAAAATGATTTAATATCTATGCATAAAGCACATTTGGGTAAATAATATGCATGTAATTAGCTGAAATGATAACATCTGTCTCTCCTCATGTTGTGTGACATTTGCCAAAAATTTTAGGACAATTGGGCTATTCAATTTGGAGTTGTGGTATTTAACTCAAATTTAAATGAAAAGCTCACAGGGGAGCTAACAAATGAATTGGCTCGTTATAAATTTTTTGTTTCTCCAGTGGAATTGAAGCAAAGTCTGAGTTTACTTTTACTGAATTATTTAGTTTTAGTGGATTTTTTTGGTTTGAAACCCCCGCAATCCTTTGCATTTTAAAAGGCTTTTTTAATGCTTTTGTTGTTGTTGCACTGTGAATAAAACAAGTCATTAGAGTATCCCTCTAAAAGGAAAACTGTACAAGGTCAGTCTATTTACAACTTGAATTATGGTATACAGAGAGTTACCTCCCTTGAAACCCTGTGCACTTTCAGCCATTCACAAATTTGTAGATACTTTTTCAAATAAAGTCCAATATTGATCCCACATCAGCAGAATTTTCTCTCTTCATTCATTCAAAATATATATTTTAAAATATAGGCAACACACAGCAATATATGTAAAGGCTTTTGACTTTTAAATTAATTTTTCTTTACATATCAGAACTTATGAATAGTCATTTCCCGGTGTATATGGATGTAGGTAGGTTATCCATTACAACTCATTATTAAGATAAACTTGTCTTTGGGAGTTTATCTAGACCATGAGATTTTCTATAGAATGTATTAATCAACATCAATATCTCTGTGCCAGTTGATATATACAAAATATATTGATTATATTTTAAATAAATGAAGAGAGAAAAACTTGCTTGCCTCCACCGAGAATCGAACCCGCGACCTTTGGGCTACAGGCCCAACATTATATGATATACAACAATATATTGCAGCTTGAAGTGAGTGCACTGCATATTTTAAACACTCCCAAGCACAGATCTAACTTATTATCGTGTAAATTACTTGAAAAAAAAAAGGACTGAATGCCCTTGGGCCTGAAACTTTTTAATTGTGAGCTCTCCAGATAAATTTATGCAGATTTATTTGTGTTTAATTAAACCATTTCTGTTTTTAAATCAAATATATTTCCTCTTTCTCGATAGCTTCTGTGTTTCTATTGGTCTCCGATATTTGTATCAATGTTCACTGATTGGTCTTCTGTGTTTGTATTAATATTAACTGAAGCACGAATTGAGTCGACATGCTCTGTAACTACATTAATTGGTCTATGCATGAACTACATGAAACTATTTGAGTTTATAAAAAAAATGTATGGCTTTTTAGAGAATCTATCTGAAAAGGTTTCATATTGCTTCTTAACACACATATCTACAAATGTATATGTGCATGCCACTTAAAGTAAAATGAAAATTTTCTAAATGAAATCTTAAACTCAGACTGAATACTGGTAGTATAAAATTGAAAAAAAAACCAAAATAAATATGAAAATAGATGTATGCCAACAACATGGGAACATGTGCAGAAGAGCTTTTTGCTATAACTGTCACTGCAGAACATGCATAAAATAGTTATGTAATCATTGATAAACTTTTCTGCCATCAAAATTTGTTATCAGGGCCTAAACAATATGTATATGTTTTAACTAAGAAGTGTTATCCCAAAATAACGAAAATACTGTTAATCTTCACTTTTTAAAAGACACAAAAATTACTCATTGCTATCAGCTTTGGGAGCTGTGTCACTCTCCTGTCAGAGGGGTAGTGAATGTAGGCTGTCTAGACTCCAGCTGACTAACCTTCTATTTATTGTAGAAGGCCGGGTGGCTGAGTGGTCTAGGTAGCCTGCATTTACTGATGGCGATTCGGTGCCTAACTCTGAGGGTTGTGAGTTCGATTCCCGGATGGGTTTCAACCTACAAAATTGTCTGAACAGGTATATGTTCTAACTAAGAAAGTGTTATCCCAAAATAACGAAAATACTGACAATACCTGGATCTGACACTGCTTGAAGAGATACCTTGATCTAGAACTGCATGATGGATACCTGGAACTACATGATGATATACCTGTGTCTAGCACTGCATGACGGATACCTGTATCTATCACTGCATGACGGATGCCTGGATCTAGCACTGCATGATGGATGCCTGGATCTAGCACTGCATGATGGATGCCTGTATCTAGCACTGCATGATGGATGCCTGTATATAGCACTGCATGGTGGATGCCTGTATCTAGCACTGCCTGATGGATGCCTGGATCTAGCACTGCATGATAGATGCCTGTATCTAGCACTGCCTGATGGATGCCTGGATCTAGCACTGCATGATGGATGCCTGTATCTAGCACTGCATGCTGATACCGGTATCTAGTACTGCATGACGGATACCTGTATCTAGCACTGCATGATGGATACCTGGATCTAGCACTGCATGACACATACCTGTATCTAGTGCTACATCATGTGACTCTCATATACCTAATGACCGACGGACGGACTCAATCTGGTGAACAATACATAGGAGTAGGATTAAAAAGCGCACTTGCTACCACCAGGCCATGGCCATTGCTATATTGATTTTAAATAGACTTTAAAAGCAACAATTAACAAAACAGACAGGTTAATTGGTTTCCATATTTTATTGGATGATACAGAAAAAAAATGTTTGAGATGCATTGTATGCACATATTTATAATATATCTATGGAATCTCAGTATGTAAGCATGTCAAATCTTGATGAAGAGTCCTGACAATAGAACATGGCCAGCACATATATAAAACAGGTCTACTGTTAAGGAGTAAGGACATGTGCGATTTTAACAATATTCAAAACATGAAATTCCAAATGTACCTGCAGAAATATTGACATATACTAATCCTTTTTTTGTTTGATTGGGGTTTAACATCATAACAAATGTATTTCACTGATATAATTGTCCATGTGACTGTGACATGGTTTCTTGCTAATAAACAGTGGAAAATTAGGAAGAATCCCTGTGATTGCCGGAGCCACATTCTGTTGACTCACTCATACACTTGATGGTCAACAGAGACTTGAACCCATGAGCAGTACATTGATTGTTTGTTTTGTTTGTTTGATTGGTGTTTAACTTCGTACTCAAGGGTATTTCACTTATATGACGACGGATTGTCCTCTTCACACTGTACACAAGCTTATTACGGTGAAAAACCATGAAGAAACCTTGTAAAAACCACAAATGCGATTGCCGGAGCCACAACATGTGACTCGCTCATATACCTGATGGTCGAAAGGCGGACTTGATGCGTGAACAGTAAATCGAAGCATGTTCAGTTCAGAAGGCGTGCCACTCGCTACCACTGGGCCAAGGGCCCTTGTACTGATAAAAATACAACCTAAAGTCCCTTGTCACAACAATCACAAATTCACAATAATATTGCAAGACTTTTTTTAATCTTTCAAGTTTGCAATAACGATATTTAATATCTTTTATGTTCGAATACCGGTTGTCATTCATACATGGTATTATAATTTCGTCAGCTTCAATAGTCGGTCAGCTCTTATATACTCAAATCACCAGCCAGTTTGCTACATGTACATAAATGGTGACTTCCAATTAAGAAACTTTTATAATAAGAATAGCCAGAATTATTCTAAAATCCAGAAATAGATAATTATTACGACATAATTTACATGTATACATGTATAAATAGTATCTTGTGTGTAAATGATGGACATAATCTGAATTAATGAAGAGTCAATGTGAAAATGCTAGAGAGTGACAAAAAAAGTTGCTTACTTCCGAACAAAGGTATATGATTAAAACTTTCAACAATTTAATGGATATCCACTATTTTACTTGATAAATAAGAGATCAAATTTTTGCACATAAATATGATTGATAAGCTGATACAAGAGCAACAATTTATATACAATGAAAAAGATACACGTAGCCAGTTTAGTAGTTTACTATTCTTTAGGTGGATTATCATTTTTAATCAAACCCAGATCTGAACTTACTGGCTGATTTAACTCTTTTCTCTAGGCACATTTAGTTGAAATCAGACTGGATTCCAAATTAAATATCCTTTCAATGTTAATAATTAGTAATGTTTCTCCAGGAAACAGCTTTTAAACTAAGACAAAACTTTACAATGAGAGTATACAATAAACAGAAATGTCATAAATTATTATCTAAACAAATAAATACATTTCTGGAGAGAGTAAATTATGAAATGACAAATATGTAATAAGTTCTGGTCTCACAATACAGAATAGAAACAGGAGTGGATGTATTAAATAAGCTAAAATATTATATGGTGTCATTTTTTACTGTATTTAATCTATTCCACTCAGGTAAAGTTGTCCCAGTCACAGAAACCTTCACCGACGTCACTGAGGGTGAGGGATAAAACCTACACAGCAAAACACCATAAAAACAATTTGGCTTTACATAGGTGTCTAGTACGAATTGGTTCAATATTGCTTTTGGACAGCCAAAATAATTACATGTTGCATTGTATATGCCCAAGTTTATGTCAATATTAATGATTATTTTTCTGAAATCCAGCCAACAGGTGGGTAGAGAGAAGGACCATGTAAAACATGTTCTGATGAATTTGACACCAGCACCTGGGTTCACTTTCACAAAATGTTGTTCAACATTAAAATCTTGTACGATAAGTTCACACCTAGTGTAGTGTATGTAACAAGGCTGAATTTTATCATAGAACAGTTTTTTTTTTTAAGTGGTCCCTGGAAAACACATGCTTGAAACACCTTTGCTGTGTGAAATTCTTGTCCCATAGCATAAAGAGCACCAGGAAACAGGATATGATTCTAGCCAAATGCTAACTGGTGATCATTGTGATATATTATTGGGATGAAATGAGAGACATATACCATGAATAAAAACCCATCAAGGATGATATCTTTCTCATATATATACTCTACTGCATATACTCCTCTGTTAAAAATGGAAATACCATGTTATTAAATAAATCTAAAGAAAAAAGTAAAAAAGATTTCCCTCACACACATGATGTAATGTTGATAAAGTCCTATTTTCTTGACGACCAGTTAATGGTAAGGCGATAGCATAACCAACATTTATTGTAGTATCAAGAAAAACAATTTTACTCTGGCTATAGATAATTGAAGTGCAGCCATTGATTACTGATCAAAACGTCTGACAATTTCCTTTATACATATACTTAAAATACACTCAATGACCAAGTTTGTTATGATTTAGGTCTTGTAAAGTTGTGTAAGATGAACAAGATCCTGTATAAAAGTTGAAAGAATGGAGAATGGACGAAAAAATCTTTTGTATAAATCTTCCCTTGCTATCGAGGGCTTAGCCAGAAATCAAAAGTGTGGTGTCCAAAATGGTCATTTTGCTTCACTTCTTAAGCAACTGGGTGTCCTTTTTTTTTACAGTTTGCCTATCTCCTGCATCTGAAAGTTTCTTCAAACTGGGTGTCCAAATGAGGCAATTGTTCAATTTAGGGTGTCCAAATGATGGTTGGACACCCCTTTGCCTAAGCCCTTGCTCGCTCTCAATTCATGGGCACTTGAATAACCAAGATATGATCTCTAGCTTCGCTTTGTTTGATTTCTAACACTTCTTCTATAATCTTCCATCTAATTTCTGGCACTTCTTTCACATTCCAGTAGACACTCTCTAACCAATATTCTTGCATGAACAATCCCTCGTTTTAATCGCTCTGCTGAGGATTTGCTTCCGGAATAGGTGGGCCTGATGTCTCGTCCCATATCTTCAATGACTGCCAGTAGTTGTGTGTATTTGCTCAGTGGTTGTGGTGGCAGAATTGATCTTTGTTGGACTTGTGGAGGTGGTGTAGCTCGCACCTCAGCCAGATCTGACCTTGGAGTTCCAGGATTACTCTGTACAACAGGTGTTCCAGGATTACTGTTGAAGTTAGAAGTTGCTGGAGAATTACTCGAATCCATTGTTATTTCTTCATCTTTGTCCGCCATTGTAGAACTCAGCCCGGAGATGTCTTCAAGAAAAACAAACACAAGATTAGTGATGGAAAATCTTTTATTGGCAGGGACAAGATATGGATATAAATTATGTACACTGACACACATCATGAAATTTATAAGGAAAATAATGAGTTATCATGTCCAGCTTATGAGTTCAAGTTTTTACTTTTTGACTTGCGGGAGATGTAAGACAGTCCCACTTCTGGTGAAATTGGCTTTGTAAAAGATTGTAATTTGGGCTTGTTTGAAGAAAATCAGATAATGTGTGCCAGTCAGCCGATTAATCCACCATCATATCAGAAGAATATCAAGCATCAGAATGAACCCCAGTTTCAACAGTATTGTGATTAGGCTGGCGCTGATTGTTGAAAAAGTGCTCTCTAGCAAGAAATATAAAAACTTTGAAGTACATGAACATAAATTGGATGTAAAATCATGGGTGAATCATGCTAAAACTCAAAAACATATATAGGCACGATAGCCTTAGCTAGAGACCCTTCCATTTGTCAGTTTTGATGGGCAGATTTCAAAAAATGATAAATGACATAATTTTTAAGATGGGAAAAATTGGAAAATTTAAATTTGAACAGGCAAAATTTCTTAGAATAGGGATTTTTGACCGGCAGATTTCTAATCCTAGCTAACACACTGTATTTATAGGTCATTTCTAAAGTTAGCTGGCTGGCATTGTTTAACATAGTAAAGTACATAGAAACAACTCTGAAGAAAGATAATTCATAGTGTTTCATAGTGTACTCCCTTAATTTATTATAATATGCTGCAATCTGTTTTCCATGTGAAGATTTTGATTTTCTATTACTGCTTGGCAAAGATTATATTTTACCCATAAAGCGTCAGAAGATTATAACATTCAAACTGCACGACACGGCACGAATAAAGGCCCTTAAATTTGATGTGAAGCTATTAGTTTCATCAACCCTTATTTGCATTCACAAAGCACAGGTGCAGCCACCAATGCACACAAAAATATTATATAAGGAATAATTTCATTTACAATACCAGACAGGGAAGAGCGTTTATAACATGGTCATTTTTAATCAGATTATTTATTTTTACTCTTAGAGTCTTCCAAATTTTTGGTTTCAGCAAAATTATACCAATTATACCATTATAAGTAGTAATTGTCCAAGGTCTTCATCAGATGTTCTCTGGTGCGTTCAATGCATAAAACGTATAGTTACTCTTCTACAACATTTAATAATTGTTAACATTTGTTGATAGGAGAATGACAGTGTAAAAGGTGTGACAAGATGTCACCCAATGAAAAATTTATCATATTTTATCTAAATAAAATCTGTTGAATTAGGAAATATATAAAGATGTACAGCTAGCCCATGATTATTACTTAACTTGCCCTATAAAAGTTAAACTTCCAGAGTTTCTGCGATACGTTGTTTTTAAATAGAAAGTTATGTCAGATTGTGGTTACCTTTTTCTAAAGAAAACTTTTTACACTGTTCGTCCCCTGTTCTACAGACAAATGTAAACAATAATTAAACTAAAGCCAGAGTGTCTAAAAAAAATACTGATTGTATTGTATTTGTGACTAAGAGATAGGCCTTATTCCATTTTTTTTTTTTTGTACGACAAAACGTCATGTTGACTGTATATACCTATGTATCACATGTATAGATAGATCCAGGTATCCTCAATGCACTCTTACACTTTACGCCTAGGTTATATCTAGAGAGGACTAGCTTTATAAATAAGATCTAGGTCTTATTTATAAGGCTAGAGAGGACCGTATCAGGTCCAAACGCCTGCCACCCGAAACGCCAGCTACCCAAACGCCCGAATACATAGTCTAAACGCCCATATGTGCAATTCTCGCGTGTACGCACACCTAGGTCTGTCATACGCAAGTCCACATAAAATAATTTTGACAATTTTATACCGATAGTACCCATTATTATAAATTTTATAATATAACGAAATTTTGTAATAGATAGGGAGAATAATTATTATCAATCGATAATTTTGATAAAAGATTAAAATAAAAAACATATTGTTGAAGAAAGTGACAACACTGCTCAAATTTAAGACATTATCCGTAAGAATCAGTGTTTATTATGTCCTGTTTGTCATGTTAAAAACGATTTTTATATAGCGGGCGTTTTGAATCGAGTTTCGGGCGTTACAACCAGAGATACGGGCGTTTATAACAAGATTTTCGGCGTTTTGATAGCGGGCATTAGGCCCAGCAGGCGTTTTGACCGGCATTCGAGAGGACCAACCACATGCAACACTGTTACTGTAATTCAATGTACATGATCATCGCTTTATGAAAAACAGTTACTAAATAAAAGTCACCAGGAATTCTTTAAGATCGCTTTAGACTACCAGAGTCACAAGAGGTAAATAAACACAGAGTTTGCATGAAGTATTAGACTAAAGATTACCGTATTTAACTAAAATCAATTCCCTCTTCTCTTTGTGAAATAAATAACCTGGTTACTTCTAAATAACGAATCAAAATAAATATCCGGAGTGCCAATATTATCGTTGATACGAACTACTAATTTAGTCATTGAAAATCAATATTCTCAAGAATAAATAAATCGACAGCTAGTATATTTTTCTTTATTTTGATTTACTAGTTATTTTCACTTTAATTTGAACCTATTGTGCGATCCATGTGTCGTTATATTGTCAAGTTTCTTTTGAATGCACGCAATACAACATGTCGTCCACAAGGGCTGGCGGTGTGAAGAGAGTTTTGGCTAAATGTAAAGCCAGTATTGAGGCTGGCCAGTATTACGAAGCCCATCAGATGTACAGAACTTTATACTTTCGGTACGATTCATACCAATAACCTAACTATCCTCTGATTAGATGATTAATACACCGTCCAGTTTGTCAACAATACGAGGTGTGACAAAATGAAATAACACTTACCGTACGGTTACTACTGTCAGTGTCACTTTGAGTTTGAGGAAATTATAACAAAACTTTTCGAACAACATTTCCTGATGTGAGAAGCAATTCAGTGCTCATTAATTTAGATTGCTAATAATTAATCTAGATCCTCATAAAATATTAAGGCCGTGGCTTACTGGTAGCGAGTGCGCTTCATAAACTGAACCTTCTTCATTTAACCATTATTCAGTGATTCACCGGATCAAGTCTGCCTGTCTACCATCAGGTATATGAGCGAGTCACATGTTGTTGCTCCGGCAATCATGGGGGTAGTTTTTACCAGGTTTCCTCTGGATTTTCCATCGTAATAAGGCTGTGTGAAGTGGACAATCCGTCGTCATATAGGTGAAATACCCTTGAGTACGATGTCAAACAAAGAAACAAATCAAAGAGGTGTGGTGGACTCGTCAGGCTTTCCAGCGGTTAACTATGGGTAATGGCTAGCCCTGTGATGTGTCTTTTTTTTTTAAACCATAACATAGCTTCTATCAAATTTATGTGCATATGCAACTTTGTTAATTTTTTCAGATATACTGCACAGCAAAGATTGCAGGATGCCTTAGAACTTCTTTATGAAGGTTCCTTAATACTTCTACAGCATAATCAGGTCAGTTCAGTTGAAACAACAGCAAGTGATATTGAACACTACATAGATTTTAAATGTACTTGCAGGTAAAGTTTAAGGCGCTTCATATGACCTGGGCAGGTTGTTGGAGGGAACTTCCTGTTGCACTGGCCCCGTGAGGGAGCGGGTGGGCCATGGCCCTTCAGAATACTCCCTCGGCTTCCTTGGTCGATCGTAAGAGGCGAGAAAAGAGGTTGCTTTCTGTTGCCCTGGTGTTCGTATAGAGCTGAAGGGTATTAGAATCAGGTTTGTTTGTGATGTTCTGTATTTTGTCCGTCGTCATATAAGTGAAATATCCTTGAGTACGATGTTAAACACCAATCAAACAAACAAACAAACAAACCTCTTGTTAACAAAGTAGCTATGTTTACTGGTTATTACCGGTATTATCTAGCTGGCGAAGTATACATTACGCTCAAGAAAAAACCGCTTTTGTTCATATTCATGTACACAAAAAAAAAACTTCTTTATTAATTGCTGGCATATTTATTGATTAGTTTTCATTGCATAATACAATGTCTCGTTAATTAATGCCACGATTGACCGCGTACATCTCGAAAAACATGTTTACAATACTGCTCTGCCTGAAATATGTAAAAATTGGCGAGTGGCCCACATAATCCATGAAGCGTGACGAGTGTGATATAAAAATCCCAGGTGGATCATTATATTCTGTCACAGTTAAATATCCTTTGCTACACACCTTGTCGTCTTAAGTGTTAGTGTTATGCCTACATGATGAGATCTGAATGAACCTAACCGAACTACCTTCGCTTACAGAACAGGAATAATTCTGGTGTTTTAATCATCAACCGTAAGTAGACATACATTTGTATATAACCTCGATATCCGTACATAATTCTTTATGTAGGCGCACCCGGGATTAGAATATGAAGGGAGATGAAGCTCGGCCTTATCCTGGCCCATGTTGGAACAACCTCGGCCATTTCCTTAATAATAATCTCTGATGGATTGATTTATTTTAGGGGAGGCATCATCAGCTGAGTTATCCACATGTTTATCGTTTATACATGTGAAGGCTATTCTTGTGTTGATATGATGACGTCATTGGAGCTACATTACTATTAAATTACTGACAAAGAACGAAAATTGAATTAATTTGCAACAAGTCATACATAAAACAGAAACAGTGTTTTGTTTTAAAGTCATTTTACCCAAGAAACAGGCCTGTTTGAAGTGAGTTTTTTTTATATACATTTCCGTGGAGCACTTTGGTTGATTTCCACGCGTGCACACAGAACGGCAGTTAACATTACACCTCGGAGATAACTGTGCCGGTACAAAAAGTGCCGAAGGATGTTTCGACTTGAACCAAGCCCATGTCGGAACATCCTTCGACACTTTCCGTACCGGTAGGCCTACAGTTATCTCGGAGGTGAATGGAAGCAATAATACTACAAGAAAACCTGTAATGTTAACGGCCAGATGTTTTGTCGCGCATGGTCGAAATCAACCAAAGTACTCTGCCGATTTGTATTATAAAAACCCACATCAAACAAGCTTGTTTCTTGGCTAAAATGTAATTTAAACAAAACACTGTACCTTTTTTGTTTTTACGGAAACGGACGAATGAGAACAAAACCGAGTACCTGATTTTATGTTGATTGGGCTTGGATCTCAACATCCTCGGCCTATTCCGTACCTTAAAGGGGAAGACCACCCAAAAACCATATTCTATGAATAAGTAAAACTTTTTGTGTGTAATACAATACATTAATTTCCATTTTCATAATCTTATCGTAACTCATTCATTAAAGAGTATCACAAGGCCCAGTTGGTCTTCCCCTTTAATCTATTCTTTATTTTTGCTTTGCTCTAAATAACAGCTGGAACGAAATACAGAATAGCTGTATGGCTGATAAAGATGACTTATTAATTTATGACTATTTAATTTAGAATATTATAATTTACATTTGGAACAAGAGCTGAAACACAATATTCTTTAACTGTTAAATAGAATAACTTAAAGCGATGCCTGTCTAATAAGAATTCTATTGTTTATCCAAACACTTTACTGCAATTTTTTCCGGGTTGAAAAACGATCCATCGTAGGATTAAAGACATCTGTGCATTGTAGTTTAGAATAAAACTAACACCGCTCGGCATTATATGTTGGGCATCGAAAGAAAACATGTTCAAAAGCTTCGTTCAACGATAAACAAAGTAAGCCATAACACTTATTTTACCTTCACCAGACCTGGAAAATGTACGACACTCGGGGAGACCTGTGACATACAAGTGCCTTCACATTTGTTCATCGTTACTGTTGCTACACATTGCACGACAATATTAGAGCCTTGGTGTTCCACGGACATCTGCTTTACCAGGTCAACTTCTGTCTGTAGGGTCTGACAACCATCGCTCTGTCCTTCTACGGTGGTCTGTGATACCACCGTCAGAATTATCACCATCCAAACGTATACCATCATATCCTTTATTGATTTTGTGTCCTGAAAGTCTAAAATTAAAACGAACAAAAATAAAGCAGACGACTTTCGAACAAATTAAATCATCGAGACCTTAAATATTGTCATCGCTTCATACTAAGAAGCTGGGGAAAATGGTGAATTCAAAACTACAGTATGGCCTTGACAGAAACAGGACTTTCATAAATTATAGCACTCTCTTCGTGAAATCTGGATGTGGCTTGTTTGAAGAATCTACGAACCTTTATATTTGGGTTCAGGTGGAGAGTTTCCATTGTCTAGCAGAACCGTTTTTAATTGAAAATTCAGCTCACCCAGAAAAAAATTAAACCAAATCGGTTCATTGTTTTATGCTTTAAATGTTGCATTCTCACGATACGATTTGTAGTTAAGACTTACGGGGAGTCCCTTTATTTGCGTTTTTTTTTTATTGGTCGTGAAAGATGTTGACCAATTAAAATGCTGTAAATAAGGGGAATTAACGTAAGTCGTAACTATCCTACTGTGAGAATGCACCTTGTCGGAGCACAAAATAATGATATTGTAATGGTAAGAAAGCGAGATCAAACAAATATGGATATACCGAAACCTTACAGAAAGTATAAATATACACGAGATCTTTTAACGGAATGGTGGTCTGAACAATGTGCAGACTTTCGAAACTGAATATTTGTTATTGATTGAAAGATTGATTGATGTTTTACGCCGTGGTTAAGGGTATTTCACTCATATGATGGAAGTGTATTCCAACAATAAGTAACACTAGCACAACCAAGATGAGAAATGTTTTCATGTTGTTGGAAAGTTAATCTTCCTCCAGTGCTTGGTAAAGACAGCTCTCTTCAAACATACTGTCCAAAGCCCGAGGTAGGGTTACGGCCCGTTCGTTTGAAGATTAACAATGCTATCAAATGCACTCAAATTGTACCTTATTAATGATGTTTGTGGGTTGTGTGTGTATCCGTTAGTCACGTTTATTACCCCGAACAAATCATATTTTCGACAACATGTCACCCACTTTCATTATTGATTGTCAATGGGATTTTACTAGCAGAGACCTAGCGCAAAATAACATCAGATTGGTTGCGTAGAAGTTCCCACGCAACCAATCAATCGCTTGGCTATAGCGTAAGGTAATATATGCGCTCAACCCGTCTTGAAAGGGTAGTAAAGCAGAATATCTCTGGACTAGTGAAGATGTTACTAAATGGCATACAGTTAAAACTGTCTTCAATGTTTTCCCGTCAGTATTAATCTCAGACTATTGGTTAAAATTGTCGTCACATCAGTGCGCCATATAGCATGCGATCACGTGTTCATACCGGATGTTCTTAGTATAAAGGCTGGTAATTTACCGAGTAACCGGAAATGCTGCTAGCAATTGCTTCTACAACCTGTCATCCGTAATGTTATAATAGAATTGTAGTTTGTCTGGTATTAATCTAATAAACAAGCGCATACAAAAAAGGAATTAGGTATTCATGGGTCATTCAATCATGATTTTTTTTTTTTTTACAGACGTGATGTCAACATACGCTTTGTTACTCATGAGATACAGCCTTCAATTTAAGATTAAATTTTAATTATTATTTATTAAATTCTCCTTAATCACAACCAACGGGATCTTTTCTCTGGTAGATTTTGATGCCTCTTACCTCTTCATCTTGCCCAGCCCCATTTATCGGAGGGCTACCCAGTGATGAACACCGTCGGTTAAAAGCCAACTGAACACATAATTGGCTCGCCAACACGCAAAACTCGACATCGACGATCTAGTCAACGGTTCTTTAAATGCTGTCTTTACTTTACACCTAAGGAAGATTAAATTTCCAACACTATGGAAACAGTTTGAGACGTTGCTTCTGTTTGTGTTAATTATTGTTGTAAACCACAGCTGTCATATATTAAATACCGTTAAGTACAACTAAAGACAATCAATCAATCATAACAGGGCGAGTTTAAGACCCATTTAAAAAGTTTATGTGAAAGTTTATCTAGATTATGAGATGAATCGTCGAAGCGATTAATGTTATCAATATTTAGGGATCGGTATGATAACCTAAACTTATCCCCTCCATGGGAAGTCCGATATGTTTCATTAAATGGATTGGGCATGTTATTGATTGGTGTAAATTAATATACAGGTTATACAATAAACAGGAGGGTGGGTGGGAGTAAAATGACGTGACATCAATAATCTGACAGAAACTCACTGCACACATTTACTTTCTTTGTTCAATTTTTTTTTTTTTTTTTTGTTTTCGCTCAAAGTTTCAGTTTTGTGGCTCTTATGGTGCAGGCGCCAGTTGATTAATTTTATAAACTTTACTAAAGTGCCACTAGAGAGTAAAGCATATTAAAAATGGCGAAAACATTTTGAAGGACACAACATGTGGCAACTGAATGCCCGGAAACTTGTGCGATTTTATGTGCTCATGATTCCGTGAGATAGCTTGCTTATGTTGCCACCATGAGATGCTTTTTGGTGCCAGATCCGAAGGGTCAGTAGGTTCAATTCCCCTGTTGCTATCCATTTGCAATACATTCTGAACCAGTATCTGTGTTAAATAACACCCTTTGGCTAAGGGCAGTTTGTTAGAAGAGTAGCAATTCTGTCTTTACTACTTAGCTCTGAGAGAAAATTTGCTTCCATCATGATGGGAAGGCTCCACACCCTGTTTGTGCTAGTGTCAATTACTGTTAGAATACACGGCCGTCATATAAGTGAAATACCCTTAAGCACAGCGTAAGACACCAACCAAACAATTAAGCAATCTTCTAAATTGCAATGTTAAATTTCAAAAGCAAAAAAGTCTTACAAATTTTGACGGTTACTCGAGTGGAAATATTGTAGTCCTGTTCTACAAAGATTAGGGAATCTGTATATTTATAGAAAATACCAAATATTTTTTCGGTTTTTACCAAACAATCATTTATCTTTAAAATCAATCTTTGTTTAATATCTTCACTGACTAGTATTTTGTTTTCTCCGGGGACGGTTTGGTAATTCAAATTGTTTTTTCTACCTTTCAATCATATCATATTCAAACATTTGCTGACCATATCTCTCTCAATATCCCTAGATCTCAAACTTAACCGACAATTTGTGGCCCTTGTTGATTTTGTGAGGCATTTTAGCAGTTGTATGGTGAATTCCATGTATTCTGGGATATTTTGATGTAATCTGTGTCTATTTAAAGAACACTAATCAGCAGTTCTGAGACCTCTATTTGATCACCATGCTGCTTATGGTCTCTCCCAAGTCCGCGTCCCACTGGCAATTATGCTGACCAGATATTACGGTCATTATAACATCACGTGAGACGAAATATTGCAGTTATGTCCACGGGAATGAAGTAACCAAATGAGATCAATATGGGCAATTGGGAGATTGAACTCAAACTATAAATAATATTTTTAGGAAACTGCTGTTTATATTAAAACCCTTCGAGCGAACCGCTGTGAAAGTAAAATAAAGTTAGTATGAATAACAAAAACTTACATAAGATAACTACTGACTTTTTAAAACTCATACAGCATCTTGCAGCGATTCGGCAGAGGCTGTGAATTTCGATATAAAACGCAAATATGCAAACAGCAATAAACATGTTTTAAAACAGTTAATAAAAATCAATCCGTGACTTGTGTTGCCTACTGAATCGCTTTCTGTTTCGTAGACTTGGATTCAATATTTGGATAAAACACTGTAAATTTGAGATTCTATGAACACTAGTTTTTGTACAAACCAATAAAAACGGAAATAAGATAGGGAATATAGTTGCACACTTTCCTTGAAAAATTGCTCTATCCATCTAGTTCTGATGTTCTTAGGTGGAATAAAAGTGTCAACTGCTACACCATATTAACGTCTGATTACTATTCTCGAAATTCTTTTGGTTGCACTTTAGCGTAAATAGATTGGCTGTGGGCAGTTTGTTTTGTCAACCAAGATATGAAGCGTTTTTATAATAGTGGATAATTAATCTTCCTTCAGTACTAAGTAAAAACAGCATTGTTCTCTTCAAACCAACTCCTCTTGGCTAGCGGACTCCCTCCCACAGTATACGTGCACCAACTATAGCACTTGTCGTTCCAATAATTTACCCTTTTTCTTACACTTGACACTGAAACAAAGGATGCTTCTCCTTCACGGGACAGAGCCGTCTATCACCGCCAGGAAGAAGATTTATCGGTAATGAAAACGACTCGCTAGTATCGACAGGACATTTCTGTTGTAGGGCTGTTTCTCGCAAAATTTAGTGGATAGTTGCACCGTTTAAATATAATTCCCATTAGAACTAATTTGTTGTTAAACATAGAATTAATTTTGAATGCAATTGAAGGGTAAATCGACTTTTAAGCATTGTAAGTGTACAGATGAGCTGCGCACAGCTTATGGTTTAGTTTGGATTTGTTCTGTTGATTTGATTGGGGTTTAAGATCGTACTTAAGGTAATTTCGCTCACATGACGGCGTGTCAGTCCGATGGATGAAGGAAGTCACCCCGGCACCACTGGCAACAAACAAAAACATCACGGGATAAAAACAGGACAATACATGGACATCACAAATTGGCTTTATGTTCGTCTTTAACTCAGAAAACACTAGGGTAACCGGTAACAGAACACTCTTTCCAGCCACCCGGCGGTTTTGTTCGTAGCTTTGCAGGATGTCGGAACATTACCACAGAATCAAAGCCGCCGCAAACAGGGGGATGGTTTGATGCTCTAAGATAAAAATAATGTTTAGTCTGATTCGAACCACAAAACAATGTCGTGTACAAAATGAACAAAACGTCTTTGTCTAAGTGGCATATGACAGCATTTAGTCAAGCAGTGTTATAGCTGTACAACGTAGAACTCGTAAGACCTTAATAACGGTATAAATGATACAAAAAGAAAACGCCCAATACGTTGCACACTCGGAATCCCAGGTATAGGTTCAAATAAAATTTAAAAACTCCTGAACAGTGTTTTTAAGAAATAGAAGCAAATTCACGAGTCTATCAACTCATCACAGCTAGGATTTATCTTGTGCAAAAGCACCCCGGGTGGCTGCTTGGTGGTTTGCGTCTTCGCCTACTTATCCTACCTCGATATACAGCTCATGGGTACGACTCAGTCTGTCGAAAATCATGTATATGTCCTAGTCAAACCGTGTGGTTCCGGCAGTTGCTGGGGTTGTTTTC
>JAVFBW010039945.1:0-28082 GCA_034783835.1 Mopalia ciliata
CCCCCCCCCCCCCACCAAAAAAAAAAAAAAAAAAAAAAAAAAAAAAAAAAAAAACACACACACATACAACAAACAACAATAAAAAAAAACAGTAAAATAAAAAAAATTAAAAATTTAAATTTAAAAAAAAGAATGATAACAACCAAGGCATCAAATGTCAAAGTCAAAAACACTGCAGTACTAATACTACTAACTAGTACATCCACACCTGGAACAAAAGACACAGCCTAAAGTAGATCAGGTACATATATATGACCAGACATCTGAACCATGTATCTATGTTTCTAAGGATATCAGGTGTCTGAAGAATCCAATTCCAGTCTCAAATAGCACTATTAAATTACTTCATCTTCGTCTTAATGTTTTCCTAGGATGCCATCCTATCATTACAAATTTACCCCGAAAGACAGGGGTCAAGGTAGACCTGTTAGTGCCAAAAGTTTAACTATATATGTCCTTAGGGGATATCTACAGTTATCAGTAGAACCAAATCATACCAAACATCCTAAAAGAAAAGGAATTTATACACAAAATTATCAGAAATGATGTGGCCTGTCCTCTCCACACCTTTCCTCTCCTCCCTCCTTTCCTGAAATCTCATTGGCTCATTGACTATAGTCACCATGGAAACGAAGGAAATCTACCTTATCAAGAGTTGTATGTCAGCCAAGCTATCCATCACCTAAGCTTACCAAAATGAGAACATATCATAATTCTGACATTTCTTCAAGCGGCCTGTCACCATGGAATGTGAAATGAATTGATTTGACTGTGCTCTCAAGTGAAGCATACGGCGACACAGGAAAACCCCACTCAGTTCAGAGCAGAGTAAAAACTACACAGACACTGGGTGGCTGGGAACTAAATCTTTACTAATAAACATGTCTGTGCTAAGCACGCTCCAAGGATACATGTATTAAGCCTTTGATGAAGAAAAAATGTCAATATTAAAGCTTGTTAGTTACAAGATATATTTAAGTATTTAAATTAACATGAGTAAAGAGAATCATTAAAACTCTAGGTGCATACATAAACATGTGACCCTTGTAGACTATGATGTACACATGGAGTCTTTATGTCTGCAGTCTTCTGGGAAGTGCTCTATCAACATTTTTAACAAATCAAGGTACATAAATTACTTATTACATACAATCTGAGTACACCAAACGTGAGGTTTTCATACCATACATTCTAAATGACTGTAATGATTGCCCTTGTTAACATACCAGCAAATCTGGATCGAAATTTGATGTGACACTTATGGGTGGAAGTAAATGCCACCAAGAGCCCACTGGCATTTCCCTATCGGTTAGTGACATTTTAAAAGAAAACTCACCAGAACATACAGTGAAAATATCATTTATAGAGAGTAAAGTTTACTTGGGAATTCAACACCTATATAGAGGATGCAATTAGAATGTCCACTGACCATCATAATAACTATTGTAATTAGAATTAATAATTGCCTATGGCAGGAAATAGATCGAACATTGAAGCTCACACATTGGCTGTTATTTAATCACTCAACACCACAAACCACACCAATAATCAGATGGTAATATGGATAGATTTAAAAACATAACAAAGTAGATACAAAATGACATTGTAGTATAAGCACTTTTAAAACCCTTGTTACATCCAACAACTATCACTGAATAAGAAATATATTTCCCAATAAAGCAGGATCGTTGGAAACAAATTAACCAGCTTTTGTAAAAATCTGTGAGGAACTTTTTATCATCATTAAATTGTCATTAAAGCAACCTGTTTCCAGCTGATAAAATTATACATAAACTATTACGATTATATTTGGAAAGATAAGCCTGCAGCTAGGGAGAAGGGACTTGAACCCAAATACAGATCAAATTGGCTGAATCTTTGCAAGCTGAGACCAGTACAGGAATCCAAAACAAAGTTCCAACCTATACAAATATGCAGTTACGTGTAGGGAGGTATAGAAAACATTTAATACATTTTACTGAAACTGTATTTCTGACCATGTAACCAAAACCAAACACATGTAGTTTACATGTATCTAAATTTGTGAAAACTTTCTCTTTACAACTGATGAATTATTAGTTTTTTTTGTGCAAAATTGATTAAGCCTTTGGCCAGTTAAGTGGACTTCCATCATGCACTGGAACTATTGTGGTGTCAATGAGCAGGTCAAACTGAACTTGTTTACTGTGAGAGCCTTCGTGGATAGTCAGATGAATCCTTGCTCGCTATTGGTTCTCTATTGATTGTAGCGTGTAGCTGTCAGTCACTCTGCAACCACAGAGAATAAAGTAATGCCAGATACATGTAGCAGTGCTTTAACTGCATCTATTTACCTACAGAGTCAGATTATTTGGATTTTTTTGTATAAAACTGTGTTATTTGGTGATTGCACGTCATCTAAATTGCCTGATCTATTAGAAAACATGGACTTACCCAGTACCAATCATCTACTCAATCAGCTTTCTGAGACCTCATTACTGCAGGGCCTTGAATCTTAATTTCTCATGTTTCTTTCTAATCATTACACCACATTACAGTCTCCCATTCTTGGGCTTTACCAATTAACCCAAAACCACTTTAAGTTTATTGCTCGGGAAATTTGTCAAATCGATCAAAACCGTTCATAAAGCAAACTAACTGCTTAGTTTGCAGGCCACCAATAAGATTCCCCTGAACAAAATACAGCTACATCTACAATTACAGCCAATTCAGGGCCTTTCTTTAACACTAATGATTCTAGTGGCTCCTCCAGGTCTGTCTTTCTCAAGATTAATCAAACAAACACAGGGATGGCCACTTCCAGAAAATCAACCTTTCTTTCTTATGGAATTAAAAGGGCTCAAACACTTTCTGTACCACCTTTTTTAATTTTATTTTTGGAATAGACTTACATGTACATTGTAATATATATATTTTACATTTTTCTTTAATTATCACATCTAAATTTTAATACGAATTTGCTCTGGAAAAAATAGAGAATTAATTATTATCATAATAAAGATTAATGCCATGAAAAATCTCTCCCCACAATAATTTAGTCTTTGTTTTATTTTATTTGTGGAAAATTCAGTAATGCATTCATTATATTAAGCAATAATACTTTAGTTTACATCATCAAAATTATGCTGATTACAAAATCAATAAATATAAATGAGAAGACTATATTATATTCTAGTTATAAAATCACTCATTATTTTTACAATATGAATGCTAATCTTAACTGAATGCCAATTTACCTTGGTAGTTGTCATGGCATATTGCATTGTTAAGTCGGGTCATGGACTAACATTATCAATGATGTGATTCATCTTTTAATACATTGGATTTCACTTGGTGACAATTGTTTGATGACATTGAGAAGACAGGGATTTGTTCTGGAGACATGTTTTACCATGGACACATCCAGTCTCCCAGGTGATCGCACCTTTCTACATGCCAATTAGAGACCATAAATCACACTAATTTACATTTATTGCAAAGCAATAGTCGAGTACATGGGTTTAAGGAAATGGGGGTTTCTCAGTTAAATGGTTGTGAAGTGTGATAGTGGCTTGTGTGGACATGGAGGTACTATTGTGAGGCCAGGAAACCAGCAGATATAGACAAGTGCTGGAGCATGGCCGGTTTCCGACAAACAGGTAATTAAACATATCTGTCATTTAGTGATCTTGACTTGTGTCAATACCTGCTGTAGGTGAATGGCTGATAACAGCAGCAGCACAGAGGACACACGCTCAATCGCACCTTCATACACACACTACATGTCATTTATAGGCAGCTTGTAAAGGGCTGCATTCATTATTCTCTCTACAAAGAGCTACCTGTCAATGGCTGGTGGGGAAGCAAAGGTATTTCCTCACCTAATCAATAAATCTGACAATAAGCACTTCCTAAACAACCACCTTTAACTAGCCAGACACACAGAATGATCATTTCAGATATAAAAGATCTGATATGATATTCCAATGATATGATATCACAGAAATTAATATTGGTAGATGATACATCTGATAACTACTGTTCAATGAGTATGAAATACATGGGAAAAAAAATTATAGCCCAGATATTTCAAAGACTTTGATTACATGTATCTGTCAATTATAGCTATTATAATCAAATTAAGACGGAGAGGACTACATGTAAATCTACATGTAATATCAATCATGTGTCACATGAACATTAAAATGTCAGCTATAATTCATCAAATTCTACCTGAATGTTTCATAAGTGTAGGGCAGGTCTGTTCGAAGGCTCACCATAACTCGTTAATGGAATATATGGGTAGTGATGTGTGATCATCAGGTTTGTTTGGACATCAAAACAGTTGATATATGTACCTTTCTCAATAACACACATACACCTGAGGAAAGACTTAAATGTGGAAAGAGACACGTGTTTTATATCCCTTCATCTACAGCTACTCAATACACCTGCACCATTTTAAAGAAACAGCCAATCCAGTTGCAGAAAGCTCAATTCTATAAGAATTACTGGTCTGGTCAATCAGCTTTCAATGCTCAAATCAGCTAGTGAGAGCACAAAGCCAGACAAACTTAGAGCCATCAAATATCCAATTACCAGGAAGAGCCATGACCAAACTGAAAGCTTCACAAACAACAGGATTACCTGTCTAGAACAATTGCCTTTCTCTATCAAGTCTTTATTCTACCTAGATCATGTCATCCCAACAAAACATCAGCTTTTTAATTAATTTCAGGTGCAATGGATGGCAATATCAACGGTGTATCATAATCCTGAAGAAACCATTCTAACAATCCAATACCAGACTGCTTATTGTTTTCATTTGGACATACTCAAATACTGATTGTTTTATTTATCTGCATTCTAATTTCAGGAATAATCTCTATACCATATCCACATAAACCATGTAATGGCTTATTTGTTTGAAGACAGCTGCCTTTAAGATTAACCAGAGGACAATTAAATACCAGGTAGCATATTGTTTCTATTTGAGAGCTAATAAAGAACTATTGTTTCATTTACCTGTGCTCTACCTAAACAAGAAAATCAGACTCTTCCAAACCAACTGACTATATTTACTTTATATTGTGAACGTCATATTTACCATATTGAGAAAATGCTTGCCTTTGAAAACTTTGTATTATTAAACTTATAATGAGAAGCTTTACCTGAATTACACCTTTACGATAAGCATCACATAACCTATCTATCGTTACCTATTTGTGACCCGTGTTTAAGTTGAATAGAATGGCCCTTATAGAACACCTTATAAACTATCAAGGAGAGAAAAGTGCTGTAATTAAGGCTAGAATTGATCTAACAGATTAGCAACATTGCAAATCATCTATAATAAATAAGGAAAGACATTTGGCAGGTGTAAGGTTGGACTATTATAGTCAATGCTCAAAACCTAATATAGCCACTGAATATAAACTATACTCAAGCCAAATCCTGGCTGTATCATTGTCTTTATGAGCAGCCATAAGTTACTTATGCTTAACTTGTATAGGCTTAGCTTCTTGTGTTACTGTCTTGTGTTAAAAATTATTCTATGCACAGATAATGAATCAGGGCAAATATATCTGTTAGAGAAAAAACTAAATCAATTTAAAACCAGAAATAAATAATTCCACAAAAATATAAACTTATAAAAAAAAAAACATATATATGCAAGGAAATTAATTATTTTTTTCACAATTGCACTTTGAGAAATATAATATTGTTTATTTTGTCCAATAAATGACTTCAAATGCACCAAAACCAAAAAAGTAATATTTTTACAGTCACACATATATTATCAGTGAACTGATATAGAAGATAAAAACAAATTTTGAAGAAAGATATATGTGGAATGAAAAATAGTAACAAATAAACCATCTATCTGTCAATACTATGATAAGTTACGTGTAGCTTATATCTGGCAGGAACAAGGAAGAGCTTGTGTAAGAGTGTTTGGTGAGGAAGCAAGGTTGAGGGAGATAAGACTGGTTGATGAAGCTCACCTGGGCCTGTCAGGAGAGGTAGACAGGGAAATACCATCTCCCTGACCCTCAACATCACCCCTAAACTCTTATCACCCAGCATCCTTATACCTGCTACCTAAACCCTACATGTAAATGTTGCCCACTTATATAAAATAAGCTGACATTTTCTTACTACATACATGTATAAGCAAAGGTCTTGATCATATTAAAAATATAAACCAACCCCTTTTTGGATACAATAAGAATCTATTAGAAAAATTATCTGCAAGAATATTTGTTTTTATTGACCAGCATAAAGGTGCAATGTCTTAATCAAACCTGATATAGGTACCTTAATGATGACCTGTCCAAACTGTTATGTGATGGAAAGCTGCATGAATTATTACAATGTGACAAACCACATACATGAAGGATTTTAACATACCTTCTGGAAAAAAGCAATGCTAAACTGTCAAAAATGATTCAAAACATTTGTTGAACAGGAGCCATATAGATTGTTAAAGTAAATTTCCTACCTGACATAAGAAACAATTTGAGAATTTGGGTGATGTGATAGTCCATTAGAATCTTGCTACCTTGAACACAGGAATAATTAGTGAATGTCCGACATTGCTAGCATGACACCTCCAAGTCTGGCTGACTAGAAGCGGGTAAGGTAAAGACTTACCAAGGGTTATTCCTGCCATTTTCCTCCTGCCCACATCTTTGATCATGCTGTCCCAGGGTGAAACACACCTTTTCTGTTTGTCACCAGAGCTCACATTAAACACTTTAGGCCAGGTGAGGCAGGTTATAAGGCTGCTTTTCACCGACCATCATCCAGACACCTTCAGCATAATGTGCAGTTTGTCAATCATCAATAACTCCAGCCAATCAGTGAGCTGTAAGGGAGCCAGGCCAGATGAGGGTCCATTGATCTGCCTGCTCCAACTGACAGCCTCTCTACCAGGCCAATAAGCCACACCCCCTCTGCCAGCAGTCAAAGACTGGCAAAAACAGAATCTCATTTGCATGCCAATTAATTTATGTTAAGTGAGACTATTCCCTGCACACACCTCCATGTGGCTCACAATTAAAGCCAGGTTGTTCCTTGTGTTTGATGATTCACTGACTCTCAGTCAAAAGACAAACCCTTCAATGTGAGAGAGGATTTCTCCTGGGAGGAAAACCGTTATCTTGACAAAGCCGAATCGTTTTGCCGCATGGTTAGACCACCAGGTGCTGTCCCCTGGCCCTATCTTACCTTATGGCACAAAATTTGCAACTTTGGAGAAGAAGAAAAAAAACGTACCTAGTGAACTAGATTTCCTGCTCTTTTCATTTGATTGAATCCATAATATATTTTAACTATATGCTCGAGATTTTTTTAAATTATTTTTTACTTTCTTTCTGCAGATTTTTTTTTCTTTTCTTTTTGTCTGAATATATCACAACAATATTCAAGTGCACCAAAGGGGCTATCACTACCAAAGTGACTGGCTGAAAAGTTTCCAATTTTAGCAATACAATTTCAGTAAGATCTAATATGAAGCTTGTGAGAAGAGAGAAAGTAGTGAAGAACAATAACACTTTATAGTAGCAGGAGCTGGGGAGGCTGGTTAGTTCTTTGAGTTACAGGAAGACAAAGGGGGAGATAAGTGGCCACAGAGAATGATTCTTTGTAGCCCTGAGGGAGCACAATGCTATTCAGAGACTACCTTCCAGCTTGCCCAGTCAGCCTCTACTGTGTGTTAGAATCACACCTATACAAATCGCCCTCTTATAACCCCTATTGAAGGTAAGGCGGTAGGGAACACCAAACAATAGAGGTCTGGCCAGAGGGAGATACTGCAGAATGGGTAAAAAAGTTAGGGTTATCAATCAGTTCCACCCTGGACACATTAAGCCCAACATGCATATAGACTGGACATAAGATATGACCCACCTCCCTGTCCCCAGATCCTAGAGTCACTGGCCACAAAGCAGTCAGCTTTATTGAGAAACAATGTGCACAAAGCCACCAATAAAGTTCTCAGAGCAAATAATTAATTTGAACCATTGAACCTGGCATCCATACTCAATCATGAAAAATCATCTATTTTTTCTCCATTAAGAACAGTGGTCAAGATATTAATAATTAGATGTGAATCAATCACAATTAAATGCATTACTACTCAAAAATAAAAAAAACTGGAAACAGATGAATTGGTTTACTTTCTATTAAAATGAAATCTCAAATATTATATTTATTATATTATATTTATGTACTATGAGAATTTGACAAGATTCTTATTTGAACATCTATTTTGACGTATTTGTAACTTTTTAAAAATTTCTGTTTATTCCTAAAGTTAATCAAGAACAATTACTGAATAAACAAAGCTACATAGATGTATATTAACAGTAGTGTTATATTTTTAATTTTAACGACAGAGGCAGGATTGTGGTAATAAATTGCAAAAATTACCTATGTCCAAAATATACTTTTGTATTCATTCAGCTGTGTTGCAAATTTAAAAATAAAAATTAAAAAAAAAAAATATATTAAGTTTTCTATTTATTTAAAAAATACCTCACTTTTATTAAGCAGGAAGAGAAAATAGTGGACTATTCAGTCAGAGAATGGTGTCAGGTTCATAGTATGCATGTAATTCCCAATGAAACCAAGAAAAGGATGAAGACCCCAACTCAGTATAAAGCTGTGCTATAAATTACATATATAACCAAACAAACCATACTAAAAATAGGTGCATAAAAGATGGGAGTTATGCAGAAATCTATATAGTACTCCTATAAAATAACATCATCCTTTAGATCTTTATAGAGACATTAGTGTTAAATAAATAATACAATTATACCACTGGGGTGCCTTTATAATACTCTCAACACTTCACACCCACCTGCATACATACATATATGTGTTATCCTAATTGGGGTATAACTTACAAAATAATAGCTACGCCCTTTGGGTATTTACATGTAAGATACACACTGCAACCATCATCGTCCTATCATTGTATTACACTTTAAATATTGACTGAACAGAAGGGGGTACTTGGTCAACCATTTAACACCTACCTGCATCGTTGTTATATATAAATTACAAAATTACACTAACAATAGGCACCCCTAAGATATACAGTTATAAAACAGTTACACATCAGCCCTTCCTATTCTATTGTGACAGTACAGATTGGCTGGACAGAGGGGATGACTCTTCAATATGACATAACACAGCTTCCCTGACTTAATATGTTAACCCTGAGATAGCGGACTGCTCACTCGAACCCTTTGATCTTTGTAATTAGGGAGCAGTGAGGCATGGTAGCCACCTGGACAGCAAGCTTTACCAGAGATAACTGTTGTTGGGGCCATAATAACACTACAATTAAAACTTAGCCTCTATCAAATTCAACCAGCACAATGTTAAACATGTAATCACATTAGTGACTACCTTCAATCTGTCCTATTTTCTTTAGAGTTTAGCCAGATAACAAAGGCTCTAGATAGCGATGATTAGGTGGAAATCTAGAAGAGATGTGAAGTAACTAACCCACAGTGATGTCTGTTAGCCCATCTCAACCCCAATCAAAGAACAGTTTCTACTAATTTGATTAACACTGAGCCCTATGAGTCATTCTATGAAAAAGGTGCATCCCAACAACTAAATCTTATGATGAAGGGATGTACAAGTACTAAAACAACATGAAGGAAATAATTGAATTTTTATAATAAATTATGAAAAGTTCTTATTTAAAATAATGTTGACTATTGCCTCCCCCTATTCCACAATTTGATATAGGTTATAAGTTATCTATTTCTCTAAATATTTGATTTTTATGTCTTTTTCTATTCCATGTATTATCATGTATTTCAGATAACAGGAAGAGGAATTCTTTCAACATATTATACATGTTGTTTGTATCAGTTACTTAATAAATAAATGAACCAGTGTCCTGTAAGTGAAATACCTTGAGTATGTCATTGAATACCAACTAATCAGTCACACCACCCTGATTTAAGCCTACAATCCCTTATAACCTTAACTGTCAATCAAATAGTTTAAGAAGAAAAGTTTACTGTTAAATGCCCAGACTGGATGCTAATCTGGTCAGTCTTATAATAGATGGGCCAGCTGGGGTGGGCTGTATTGCCCTAACCTGTTACCCTTTGGGAGAGCACACCCTATTTCTCAGTACAGTTATACAGCCCTTCTGGACACACATCTGTTAGTATTAGAAGTTCAGTTAGCATCACAATGATATATCCCCATCTGGTCAGTTCATCCTTTTAGATTGATTGTCACATCACAGCCATTGCTGATCAGCCAGGACCACATGATCAGCTCAGCTAGAGAAAGTGATCAATCAAACTCACCAGCATTGTCTTCCCTGCATATACATTTACTTATAACATAATGCATTCACAGGTAAAAAGAAAGATGAATTGATAATACTTCCTATTTTGTAAAGCCTTTGATGTATAGTTATCACATGATCAAAAATATACACATCATAGCATGTATACATACATGTATGAAAAAAAACCTAAAAAACATGGTCACACCCATTTTGAGATATATATTTTCAATGTACTACATGTATCTCACCATATCAGAGTTTATTTTACCTGATAATTTTAATGTGTAGCTACATGTACATGTGTAAAAAAGGAAAATGTGCAACAATCTGAAAAATTTGTACAAAATACACTTCCCCAAAATTTCTTTGTTGAACAAAATTCATTAGCTTTTAAAAGCAATATTGGGAGATTTGAAGAGATAAAACACAAAGTGACCAACTGATAGACAAGAATGAATTTCACATGTCTAAGTTCATCATGAGAACTACATAATGTGTTGCTTTATAATTAGCGCATGATAGCCTGCGACAAGCCCAAAACTTCTATAGATCAATAAATCTACAGCAGCCTTACACACTTCTAGTCTTTAGATATCCATGTTCAATCAGTGCTGGCTGGCCAATGCCCATCAATATCTCCCTACCTAGTCTATGCAGTAAGTCTTGTGGAAAATCATTCCAATCATCTCTCTACCTCTCCTAACTAACCTTCAACAAGGTAGTCTTTATACAGTACACAGATAACTAGGCGGACAATTATAACCAGGAACTTATTCTTAACCACAGTACTTTGAAGGCAATATACATGTAGGCTTTCATCATATATTTATGTAGCCATCCAATCTTGTTGAACTTGATTTGTAATACATGTTAAATGAACATTGTCTCAATTCAAACTTTTCTCATGTTCGAAACAGTTCATATAAGTATGGCTTGATATCTTGGGGATTTGGGCCACATTTCAGGTTATGTCACTCATGTTATATATATTAATTTTACTAGGCAAATGGGTGAAAGTAAAAACTCACACATAACACTGCATTGTTAACAAACAGTTAAATGACACATTTACCGGATACCTTTGCAAGACAATAACCGGACACATGACATGGTGCAATAACGTAAATTGTAAAAGAATTTAAACAGACATTGCGCTACCCCAAAATAAATTGGTCTCTAGGGTTCTGTACCAATTTCCAGGGTTCACATGTACCCCCCTTTCACAGTTCTGTCCCCCTTTCACAGTTTTGTCCCCCTTTCACTGTTCTGTACCCACTTTCAGCTTGATTTTAACATAATTATAATGAAAATAGGAATATTTTGACAATAATTTGGGCACAAAATATTTTGGGTGCCACATATATTTTCCAGAATCAAACTGACTCTAGAAACTGCCACTACAACAAGTTACAGCACCAGGAATGAAAACAATACAAAAACTGAATGCATACATTTCACACCCAAGTAAAAGTCACTAAGAAATATTAAAGCAACAATGTAAATAGCTGCTAAGAATTGGTATCTTCAACATGATAGTTTAATTGGAAACGAAGCTTTGAAGTCTACAGGGGACAGATTGACAAAAGTAAGGGCCATTAATAATCCCCAACAACCATTTATCCACTCTCCAGACAGAAAGTACTGTTACCCTGGACCCTAAAGGTCAACATCAAAGGCTGCCGACAGGTAGTCCCAATTATAGGGGTGTGAGGAAAGTGAGAGCACCCAGCCCTGGTGATCCTTAGCCCTTCTGTTACCCCAGCCAAGGTGGTCAGGCATGACTGATTCCAGTCACTTACTGTAGATTACTGATGCTGACTCTTTGACTTGTAGATTGTGTTTACTGGCTAGGTGTGATTAACGGGAGAAGCACAATGGCTATTAATAATTACTGCAGTCAATGACAGAGAAAGGCAAATGAAGACTCTACACAATGGCAAATAATAGAAGACAAAATGTAGGCCTCCAAATATCCTCAAGATAGATTAATTGCTTAAAATTTGTATTGTTCTTTACTTGTATTAATATTAATATTTATATTATTTTTTTTCTTCCTTTTGTTGAATATTTAAACAAAAAATAAGTTAGACTAGTATTTGTGGATTCAAATTTACTTCTCAGATTTCATAAAGTTCTATAAGTACCTTTGTGTTGTTTGTTTTTTACAGTATAGCAAAATGATGCTGGTAAGGTGTAAGATCAAGATTTCTGTATGCTTGTGGTAAATGAAGGAAGTAACTATCAGCCCTGGGCAGCTGTTGAACTAACTGATAGGTTTGATCATTTCAACAGGACCAGTTTAATGTTTATACTACCTTCACACAACCATAAATACATAGATAATATACTGCTTCATAAACACTACATCTGTATCATGGTACAAACATCAAGTCCTGTTTCCCCTTATACAAGATCTGCATAAGGTGGCACTTTTTAAGTGCAAAATGTGTGAATACATGCATTTTATATATTCAAGAAAAAAAGCAGATTGATTGATCGTTACTTAGTAGGCCTACAGTTCTCAAAGACATTTTGCTTAAATATGACAGCATTGTACTCCAACCCTAACAGTCACACTATTCCAAGTGCTTGGCTGGAAACTTAAAAAAACACTATCATTTCAAAAATGTGGAGAAAGAAATATTAACATAACTCCAAAGATATATTTTTATTTTAGAGAAATAAGATTTGCTGCAGGAGTCTACTTTCAATAAAACATTAAAAAAACCTCTTTGACATTGAACATCGTAAATACTATATTGTAAATGAACAATGTTATACAAAAATATAAGGTGAAAGCTACAGGCCTTGCATGCATCTCATTTGCATGCTCCTACAAGAGGAAGGAAGCCAGTAATTTAGGTAATCATAGTATCCTGTGTCTAAGATAAATGAGCAAGATGCGATGTTAAGTGCTTAGTTACTAGTGGACTGTGCTCTGCTTATTGTGATTGTCCTGTCAGACACAGATAACATGTAACAACTCAAGTGATGTGTGCAGCCAGCATCAAGCACCCAGCTACTGGATACCTGGAAACCCTAATTAACTTCCACACCTTGGACAATTGAATTATCAGGTGCAATTAACAGAACTGATGAGATTAGAGGCAGTGTAGAGAGAGTCTTAGCTGCCGCTCTTCACCAGACTCCAGTGACAGGTTTTCAGCTGGATAGAAGTGAAGGAAAATGGTAATTTCATCTTATATTCTCTCGCGTCAGAGTTAATTTCAATTTTGATTCCATTGAGGTATTACCTGACTTGTCTGAGTCCATCTGTCAGTTGAGAACAGTGTAAGTTAGCAGTAAGGAGAAGCCATTGTCACTATACCCAAACTGCTCTCCCTGATTGGCTAACCGTATCAAGGTTACTGTGGTCTGCCCGAGAACCCTCTCAGCCCAGTCCACCCCACTTCACAGGCATAACCTATTCATTTGGACTTCCAGGGCACTTTTAAACAGTCTTAACTTTGGCTAAGGGAGGCCACTTCTGGCACAGACGCCACCTTTGTGTCACATTCAGATTGGCAAAAAATTCAGAAAGGCTATGAGCTGCAATTAATTCATAATGACTTGCTTTGGTCACAGTGATGTTAGGAAGAGTGGCCATGTGCCAGCAAATCTTACAAACAATAGGCAAACACCTAGACATGTGTACCTTTCACTAGTCACCAGCTAGATCTAGATTTTAATTAATCAAAGTAATTATTCTCAACTTATTAAGTGTGTACCAGTTTTATGGATTTATAGTTACAATTACTGATCTGTTGAGATATACGGATTAACATTACAGTTATTGTCAAATCTTTTTACCACTACAGGGACTGCAATCAATCACTTAGGCACCTTCTGATATGATATAATTTACAACATAACTATTTATATTTAAATAAAACAATAAAATTCCTCTTAAACTTATTTTATTTATTTTTTTATAAAGTTGAAATTTATGTGGTATTGTTTACTTGCACAACGTAATTTTACATTTTTATACTTTAATAAAATCAACAACAAAAAATTAATTCATAATTATTTACAGTTACACCCTGGAACACTGTGAGTGCACAAATGAAGTAATGGAACATTATCAAGGGAAACCGAGTCTACTCTGGTTGTCATTGATATGTGTAGATATGGATCTATTTCAGAGAACAAATATGAACGAAAGTATTTAGTCAGTAGTATTGGTTCCAGTGTCAAATTTGGTAGGGGGAATATTAGCAAGAGCTGATGGAGAACCACTCAGAATATTACTTCCAGCAATACCAATAACATGTTGACAGTGCATACATGTATATGTTAATGTGGAGGAGAGAATGTCAGAGGTGATTGTAACAAATAGTCTAATACTCTAATTGTTTAACGTGCAACTTTTCACTCAACATGCTGGCACAAAATTATCATGTCCCTGTCAGAATAGTACCTTTTTTTTTTTTTTTTTCCAAATAACATACTATACATACAACCAAGCCGACTTATAAGCTTCTGACATAATTACAGTAAACACAATCAGGGACAGCCTCCGGATCAAGTCATAATTTTTCGACCCATGTTACGACTATCAATGCAAAGACAAAAATTAATTGTTATGATTGTTCACATCTAATTTTATGCATGTGTGTACCTCCCCCCCCCCCCCCCACACACACACACACACACTTTTGTAAATATGCTTGTGACACGCTGCCTGAAGACCCTGCTAGACTTTGTCATTATAATTTTTAGGGGATTGACAGTATATGGAAATGAAATGAGGTGATGAGGGGCTTAGAGCATAACAAATACACAGAAATCCAAATGACAGCCATCCACAATGTTTATTCTCCATTATTCCAGCAAATCTTCTATGCCATTTACCAAAGAAATTTGACTGATCAGTTAAAATGTCAGCAGTAGAGAGAAGCATTTAAAAGGTGACGTTTGATCAGTAATCTCTCCACTAATTTCACTTGATAACAATTACACTGTTCCCACAATTAAAAACTTGGGCATAAACTAAGCGCTAATATACCTGCATGCTACATGAAACCATGCTACAATGACCTTTAAAATGGCAGTCAAAATGTCAATTTGTTTTGACTTAAAACAGACGGCTTGTCTTCACTTGTTTATGCCTATACAGATAGGTACACTTATAGATGTACCTATTTGCTTTATTTTAATGGGGTTCTAAATAATTGTTAATAAAGGTTGATAAATGTGAATGCATGAGGGGAAATATCCATCATTAGAACACAATAATCAGCTTAAATGCTGCACCATGTCTGGCCACCTGTCCACATCTGCAAAACAAATCTAACTTTATATCCTAACAACTTTTTGTTGAACTCACTAAATCAGTCTATATACTGCAGAAAGCTACATGTATGCCCATCAACTATATAATCCATATATATATATTATAAATATTTTGTTTTAATAGTTTTTATAAAAAGATTAATTACCTGTTACATTAATTTATTTGTATGCGATGTACAGACTTTTATTTTGTTTGTATAGGATTTATTCCCTTCGGCTTTGGTTGTATTTATGATGTACATGTATATACATTTATTTTACTTGTATATGATGTAAATGTAGACATGTTCCTTCACTTTGATTGTATTTATGAGGTATACACCATTATTTTGCTTGTATATGAAGTAAATGTAGACATGTTCCTTCACTTTGATTGTATTTATGAGGTATATACCATTATTTTGCTTGTATATGATGTAAATGTATACATGTTTCTTCACTTTGATTGTATTTATGAGGTATATACCATTATTTTGCTTTTATATGATGTAAATGTATACATGGTCCTTCACTTTGATTGTATATGAAGTATCCAACTTTAAGTTAGTTTTATGTGATGTATGGACCTTTATTTTGGTTCTAGTTGATGTATTTATATTTGTTTTTGTTGTATATACATGATATATTCACTCGCCTTTGTTTTTGTTGTATATAATGTATTCACCTTCATTTTGGTTCAATATGATACATTATTTTGCTATATGTGATGTATTCACCTTCATTCAATATGAAATATTTACTGTGGTTGTACATGTGATGTATTGACATCTACTCCAAAGGTGTCTGTTTAGCTTTGCAATCTACTTGCTAAACTTTTTTCAGCTGTCCATCAAAAATATTAAAACCATATGCAGCAGGACATGTAAATTTATAATATGTGCTGCTACATTGCTCAATGAGTGTTTTATTTTGCAATCACTTTTCTGCCGGAAAAGTGGAGTTGTGTTAAGAATAAAGAAGGTGACTCATGGTCTAAACATGTCAACATAGTACGTTTTTTTGGTAACCTATAGCTCAGATCATATATCTACTGTTTATCATAGAACCACCTTTGGCTTATAAGTCATACAAAGTTTTCCTAAACAAATACCTTTATATTTTCCCATATACATGTAGCTTTACTGCCTGACCTAAAACATATTAATCATATGTGTTTATCAAGATAATTTCTGAAGGAGACATTCTGTTTATTAAATGAGTCCACATCTTGTTTAGTTCAGATATAGGTAAAAGACATTTAAATAATTATAACTAATTTTGGTACCATTTTGTTTGTGTCCTTTGGGATCATAGAAAAATCAAAGAAGCTTGTAGCAATGATTTACCAACAGGTGGGCAATCAAAACAAATTGTGATAATATTTGTAAAAATCATTATTCGCCAGCAAAATTCTGTGGGATTAATCGTTGCAGATTGTAAAAATGTCTGACAAACATATACTGTCATTTTTGCATTTCAACCCCTTAGAAAGGGTAATACAACAGGGAACCTTGTCCTTAGCCTAATCAATAGATTAAGTTAAAAGTAATCTTTACAAACTGGTAAATAAAGCACTGCCTGTGTTTGGAAAAGGTCACTTGAAGACAGCCAGCCATTACAGCCCATGTTACCATTTGTCACCAGTATCTATCAACAACAGGAGTTTGGTATACATCCAAGCAGTGAGAAAGAAGGTCCTAGACTAGGGGACCATCAGTGAGGATTGTAGGTAACTTGAGAGGGTGGGACCTGGGGAGGCTGGGGCTGATGACTTCTACCTCAGACAGACTGGCACCTCACTAATGTCTTCTCCAGTACCTACAGCTACCAGCAGCCAATCACAGACACAAACACCTTAATACCCAGCTGTTCCCACCAACAAACCAGAAACACACCAGTTTTTATACAAACTTTAATCACCAGAGTTTAATGAGATGTCTCCCATTCCCACCTAAATTCCCAGCCAGCAGCAGGGTTACATAAGAGTTTGTCAGAGACAGATTCTGGAGGGCTCTGATAATATCAAACATCCTGTGTGAGGACATCTAGCCAATGAACACCTCCCAAATCCATACTACACCTACACAAGCACTGATATACCAACTTCACAGATGAGGACCAAAAATATACAAAATCTCTAGTCAGTCTGTACTTTTGTGGCTATTTTCTTGTTTTCATGCTAAACCTTATTTGGACATAGCAGTACAGTACCTTGAAACTTCAAACAGGATATATATCATGAACAAAATAGCTGTATTACTTAACTATGATGTATATCCAAAAAGCACTCTCCCATAGAAAGTCCTGAACATTAAATTAATAAGATGTCTACATGTACATGAAGTTAAAGCAGGTAATATACATGTATGAGTAATTATAAAGACAGATGAAATTGAGTGGAAAATAAATGGCACTATTTCTATGTGTTTTGGTTAGCGGAAAGGTATTGGTGTCAAAGTCCTCAGCTGAGTGCCCAAACCAGATTCTCACACAGGTCCAGCTTCTTGGAATGTCCTAGCCTGTTCTTATCTGATAACACGGCTGTTTATCTTAACTTGATGGTTCCACCTAACTCAGCTTCTGCAGTAGGCTCCAAACACCCACAAAAACAGTAGCTAGACAGACAGATTAAATTACAGTCAGCTTGTCACAAAGAGAAAGTGGGCAAACTTTCCTTCAAGCACATACACAGAGCCTATTAAGACAGGAGAAAACAAAAACCTACTGAGGTGTGTGCTATACTGTACATGTAGGCCTTTAACTTTGGAATAAGTTTTAACAGTTTTAAAAGTTAGTTGTAGATATATGTACATTGATGCTATAAAGAAATTTATACTGTCATCAACTTGAAAATTCAATCACTAAAAATTCCACAACACGAAAACAGGTTGTTTAAAAAATATGTTCAGTTATTTTATTTAGACGATATATATCGATTCTCCGCAAAGTGGCAGCACAATTTACAATATAAATAATTGTCCTGAGGTTCCGTATTTTGTTTTTGTTTGTACAAAAACTTAAAAGGTTGTTTGCAGTTAGACTTTGGCAATCAAACCTGGCATGTTTTCTGTTATTAAGATAGTTGTTGGTGAAGCTGAGGTTTCCGGACTTCAGTGGCCTGAGTGGAAAGACTGCCAGAGTAAAAGACAGGTTGTTCTCACGGCCCTTCACCGCATGCCCCCCTCCCCCTTAACCCTCTACCTTGTGGTGAGCCAGCACATGTGTAAGTCCTGATGTCTACCATTACATACCAGGGAAAGTCACCTAAACAGCTGCAGAGACACCAAAACCCACATACTGCTATTAACAACTGTATTACTTATGATCTTGACTTTCACTGCCTAGCCACTATAAACACATCCCTGTGCATGCACATATTATAGGAGGACCTGTCATTAAAGTGCTTTATGGACAAAGGTGTCTTCTTGGGAAATCTTTTCCCAGAACGAAATTTGTTAATCTGAGGCTAATAACCTTAATATGTTTATTCCCAATTAGTGTCCATATAATTAAAATCCATTGTCAACAAATCATTGGGAAAGCATTTCGGTAATTCTCAGTTAAGAGATTAGTAAGAAACGTGTGTGCTAAATATATATTTGCCCTAATAAATGGGTTACACATAACTGGAGTAGGTATGATATCATTCAAATACCAGGTAATGGCTTCATTAAGAATACATGTTGAGGTTCATTTCTGTAAGTGCATTCCAAAATACAATCAATAAGCTTAAATATACTTTTTTTCTCATCATTTATACTAATGGCATACGGTTGTTTCCTGTTTTCCTATCACTACTATCCGTGTGTAATTGAGTGAATACAATGATCTGAACACATGGATGTAATGGAAGAACCCATTAATGGTTGAAACATTTCACAAGGTAAAGCAAATTATAACCATGAATAATAACAGACCAGGACACAAACCATTTATTTAACTCACACTGGAACAATAGGTATAAAAAAGTGAGCTGTGCTTGGCTTGAGTTTTGTGGGCTGAGGTAATTATGCTAACATTTAACTGGTGAGAGAATAAACAGTGTGAAAAGTCAGAGAGGTAGGGGACAGGAACACAAGCAGACTGCTACCATATGATGACAACCAGTGCCTTGGCAGTCATAGACTGACTGCATTATACATGTACCTGCCTTCACAAACATCTAAAACCAGTCTCATGGTTTAACACAATGTCATCTCTTCAACATGTAAAACTGCTTGTACATGTATGCTGGTCTCCTCACTTACTTTCATGGATAAATCATTCTGAACAAGCTACAAAGTTATATCAGAGTGAAGAATGCAATAAAATGGATGAGAGTAAGCATGTAGTAAACAGTACTAAATGTTTATAAGACTTGGGTACGATGTATTTATCTGTAATCCACAGGCACTGTACAATTTTAATCTCTTACCTAACATTTATACAGTAAGGTACACATTTGTGATTCACCACTACAACTTAACACAATTCAGTCAATATTATTTAATGAGAAGGGCCTGACTATTTATAAATTATTAGATTGATAGCTCAAGGAGGCAGGCTCAAACTATTTGAGTAGTATCATACCCAGTTAAGTTCTATTTACATAATAGACAGCCCCTTACAGAGCCCCAGAAGATCAACCAGGTAGATAAAGTTGTTTGCACCTCACACATACAGCTTTGATGTGGCTTACCGCCTACTTATCTTTACAAGGAGTGTGTCACCTAACTGGCTTAGTGTTGTTATCTTTGTGTTTTGAAGTGTGTACCTGAGTGGCTAATCTCTAATCATCACTGTATCACCTGAATTGCTTTCTAAAGAGACTGATTGCACAGATTATCGACAAGGAAGTGAGTAGCTGAGAGGGATTATTACCTGAGCAGCATTAAATGCTCACTAACTGGATGAGGTATTGATCTTACCTGCAGCTGATTACAGGTAGTCAATGGGAACGCTCAGGTAGTCAGGGAAATCAGGACACCTTTAAGAGAAACTGCACTATCCCTGTGACAGGATAATTGAAGCTGACAGGTCGACATTATTGACAAAAAGGCAGCTTGACAAGATACCTTTAAGAGACGTAGATAAATAGGGACTGATCCTGGCTTACCTGTGTCTGATTACAGGTAGTTTGAGAACACTTAGGTAGGCCTGATAGCCGGTCACCTTTAAGAAATGACATAGATAATGACAGTTTATCACAGTGAAGTACAGTCAAGGTACTGTTATCTATTGTGGCTTCAGGTGAATGGCAGGTGGACTACTATTAATACATATGCATATAAAGTGGCAAAGGTGCCATTGAAGGACAAAGTCAGTATATAAGTTTGTGTACAAAGTTATGTGGTAAATGTCACTAATCATTCATCTCAAGTTTAGATGATGGAATGACATAAAGAGAAGAGAATCTTGTTAACTAATCGACAAGTTTTCAGTGTGTGAAGACAATTTTATGATACATGTATCATTCCCATAGTTTTGAGTTACTTTGTTATTTCCACATTAAGCTCTGTTGATCAAACAACACCAAGGTGTGAAGTTGTCACTTGGGAAAAAATCTGTGAAAAATCCTGCCTAATAACAAAAATGCTCAAATCAAATTTGACCCATGTCCATGTAAAGGTGAATTAAATGCTTAAAATACATTTAAAGAAATGAATGATAATGTACTTATAAACCACAAATTTATCTGAACCTGATATGGCAGGGTAGAGTAGAAGTGGACAGAGCGATGTGGACAAAATCTTTAAGTGGCTTAATAAAATGAGGCCAAACTAACGTTGATGGGTAATTCTGGTCAAGACAGGGGAACATTTGTAAAAGAGAAGGTTGGATCTTAGACAAGTTGTAGTCAATACGAGAAGCCAGGGCCGTTAAGATTGTGAGCAAATAGTAGTGGAGCAGCACACAAACATCCCCAATACTCTCACTAGACAAATAAGAGAGCACAAGTCAGCCCCTGTGTCAACAGAGAATCTGACAAGCCAATAAAGAAAACACAGCCATTTTCTTTCCCCTTTTTTATTATCATTGGGAGAAGACTGATTGGACGATAGACCAAGATAGTCCAAAGATTCTTTCAATAAAAGGCACACAGATCCCTGCAATGCAAATTGTGGCCTCTTTTCTGGAAAGAGCAAATGATATGAGAAGAGGAAAGCCAATGCACAGTTTATCAATAATTTCAGTCATCAAGATCTGTGACAGGGCAAATCTACCCCAACAAAGGCTACATACAATGAGGGAAACTGATTTTTCCCCATGACTGACCGTTTCAAGCCTGTCAAGATACAATGCACAACAACCATTTACTGGCAAAATAGTACTCATATAGATTGGTTTTAGAGATTGAAAAAGATCACCCAATGTTATAATCTTTACTGAGTAACAATCACACATCAAACACTGAAAGTCTTTTGAAAAGTAAAGTTTGGAAACAGCGTTGTCACTCTGAGAGGGATATATAGAATGCATTCCTTTTAATAAAGATTTTATTGGAAGGCTGAAAACAGGATTATCTGCAGAAAAAACCATAAAAGCTTGGGAGTAATAGAAACTGTCTAAATCCTGGAAATCTCAATCCTGTCAACTGTCCAAAAACTGCAGCAGGCTAGAAACGATCTCGTCAGAATTGTTTTGGGAGGAAATCTCAGTGGACAAAAGAGCCAATGTGGTAATCAGGAGCGCTTACAAGACTTTGTAAAGCCACCCAACCATCCCCAATAATAGCACATATCTCAATAGAAATAATGAGGCCAGTTCTGAATTACATTGAGAACTGTGTTTCCAAACGAGAAGAGTACCTGCTCAGCTCAAAATATCCACAGTTAATATTCCTCGGCCTGTTCACATCACTGCTCTCTGCCTTTCTACGTTCACATTCACAACCTACATAAAAGAAATTGCTGACAAATTACATTAAGCCACTGTGTAAACTATAGGAAAATTTGCTGGATTCAGGTCTAATTCCTCTGTAAATTTTGCTTGCCACAAAGAAGACTGGAGCAGTTTGAGATTGAATTGCACAGATTAGAGGCAAACTTGTGCTACACAATCTTGATAATTATTCATGCTCGACAAGGTTTTTCACTGGACCACCTCACTTGTGCTGCTGGCGATCAGTTTATTACTCCTAATCAAGACATCTTTGTAGTTTTGTTTTTCTTCAGCTCAATCGACAATTCACCTCTTCCTAACCCAAACATTCCTTGGACAAGAACTAAACAAAGAAAGCAATTTTCTTCCCCACCAACAAATCGATTATGTGGGAAATTTTGGTGGCTCTTCGACCTATCAACATTAAACTCTCTGGATTGTAATGTATAAGCTGGTTATTTATGAGCCTTAGATTGCAGCCCCTCTGGCTAATAATCTTGTCAAATACATACAACTATAATAACCAATGAACTGATAAACAAAAAACTCCATTTCTGTTTTTCCACTATTCCTGTTTCCAATCTCCCAAACTACTGTTTGTCTATAACAAAATATTGATGCATTTTTTGACAGCTTTCATTTAGATTTCCTTCAAAAAATTTGTTGTCTTCATATTCATAAATTTTTCCCAAACATTTCTTTCAAAAAAACATAATCTTACATTATATTACCAACACTTCCCTCCCGTTGATGAGCTCTAAATGATCTATATGATATAATAGCTTACTGCTCCTAAGCCAATCAATATAGGATATGAACATAGTTCAAATGGATATATATACTTATGTACATACATCAAAATGCTGTAGGTGATATAACTTACTGCTCCTTAGCCAATCAATGTAGGATATTAATATAGGTCAAATGGATATAAATATATATTCAATGAGAATATTGTTTGAGTACCCATTTAATTTTAATCCTGAATTAGCAGAGGTCAGGCCAGGTCAATTGGATGTTTGATTTCCATTCCACTGATCTGTTATTATCATCAATGTTCTGGAGAATAGTCCCAGAAAGCCAGATTACCGTAGTGATTTATTTCATAAAGAGTGACATGTCTGAGCTGTCATATTATAAACCCCACAGGAGACCACAGACCAATATTATCAAATGGTTTTTTCATGTCTTTTCAAATATTCACAAGTTTGTCACTTGGGAAGTGGAATGTGGTATCCAGAGTTTCCAAGCAATGGGACACACTCATTTATTCATTTAATATTGTTTTGTCTCAGAACATATATGTGCCAAATAAAGCACAGGTATGTAATGTTGAGTTCTTATACAAGTTCTACTAGATTAACTACAATGTAGTACTCAGACAATGACATTCATTAGGAATTTGTTTAAAATCCATTTAATTAAGTGTTTGATTTCTTAAGTTAATAACATATATGTCAGGATATCTTTCATAGAACTGTTTTTCAGTTACATGTACTGTAGTACATCATTGAAGTTATACCGTTCATTAACTGGTTGATAGGGATCTTTGCAGTCTTTACTGTAAACACATAATTCACTTTACAGGTATAACAGAAGGATAGATACAACATGGGACAATCTATACTGTAAACACACAATTCACTTCACAGGTATATCAGAATGATAGATTTAGCATGGGACAAACATGATTCATACATAGGTGCATTTACAATATGTATCATTTCACAAGGCCTAACAATAATTACTTTACTGGGTGTGATTGCTAACTGTAATAATATTAATTGGTGTTTCCTTATCAATAGACAGTTATACAAGTAGTTAATGTAATGAGTAGATGATCACCTATGGATTTTACCTGCCTCTATATTTACTACCTGTACATCTGCACACACCAGCTAAACTTGATTACATTACTGCCATAAGGCTGATTGGCGGTTCCAGTGGTTTTATCTTGTCATATCATGGTTAATTAGTTTATCTACTGCAGCCATCAGCCTATCACCTGCTCTCTTGGGACAGGTAGATGGTGGCTTACAGGTAAAACACTCAGCAATTGGCCATTGATTAACTCTCAAACATATATGGTAAATATCATAATAATGTTATTTTAACTATCTACATTTTTAAACAGAGCTATCTTTCATTAAAATAATGTCATGCCATTCTTTGTGACCAAACTTAACTGATGTTACCAATCAACAAACTGTGTCACTGGGCTGTCGGTAAATCTTCTAGAAGTTATGTTTCTTTGCTGGGATTACCAGAATGTCTACTGCATAATTCTGGACTAGGAGACAGCAGCCCAGATAAGAGTCTGACAATGGTACAACAATACATCGAGTATATGGCGTGACAAGGTTGTCTGGATTATCATAACTCAGGTACATTGTACATCTATATTATTATCACTACACCTAACCAGGTGTGCATTCGTTTCATTAATCAGAATAAAATCACTCAACCACTGGTTAAAAGGCAATATCCTCAGGTATAATCTAATCAAGATATATAACATGCAACAACAAATCCACTCATGAAATTAATAGTCAATCTTTAAATCACTTAACACATCAATTGGTGCGGATAAAAGCTCTATTTTTATTATAAATATAAATGTCTTATGATTAAAAATTTCACAAAGAAAAAAATAATAATTCTGTCGGAAAATTATAAGTAATTGTAATTAATAAAACCTGTAATACAGAATTGGCTATGAGCTATCTCTTTCAGGTTGATTGTATGACAGACTCTCAGACACTCTGCATATCCTAGTCGATTTCATGTGTCTTTTAATCAAGGTGCAGTGGGTAGGGATGTGTTCACTGAGGCTGAAAACTGATGAAAGGTTTAGACAGCTTTTTACAGCTTCTCCGGCTATTTGACACAGCTCACTTCCCCTGAAGTAAGGCCCCAGCTATTCAGGTAACAAACCTTCACCACTTATCTTTGTCCAACAAGCTAGCCATTCTCCACAAGACAATGGCTCAATCAGTGAGTAATGGATGCAACACTGAACACCGTCTCCACGCAGTCAGCACGCTAGATCCACCTCATCCACACTTCAACAATCATAAACCACAAATAATACCTAATTAATTCTTATCTCTAAATACCACTTTCTAACAGGATTAAATACATGATATAGCATGGGATTATTTCCCTGTGGGCCAGATCAATGGAACTTCCACAGCTACGTTTATAAACGTAGTTATTGGGGAAAAAAGTGTTTGTTAAGGAAATAATTCAGAAATTTAAAAGTTTTCTTCATATGTAATTTTGTTGTTGTTGTTGTTTTGGGTTTTTTTTTTGCTTACTGCAGAGCTACATGTACAAGGTGTCAAAATATCCAAAAGCTTATAAATTTATCTTGAAAACTTTAAATAAAATTGAGCAAGAAGAAAAGGTTCATGTCTCCAAATTTGTCCTTTGTCTGAGTTGACAAAACCTTGCATCCTGCATGCAGTGACACAAAGCAGTCTGGATGAGTCACATGAAGGACATGCAGTAAGAGGAATCAGTCTGCACATACCCCCAAAACAAGGTATTATGAGCTGCATAAATGCAGAGCCATACATTTCCGTTGTCCATAAGACAGAGACAGGTAATGACATTTTACTGAGACGAAGAAACACTCTTGTATGAAGACAATGAGCAAATGATTGATGTACCCTTTTGACAGAACCAGTCCAATCTGACAGACAACGCTATAAACAAATAATCCTATTGTGTCAAAATTTCCCTTCGTCTGGTATTAATCGGTGAGCTATCGAGTTTCTTCAATAAGAATTCCGCTTGAGATTAGCCAGTTTTGGGGCTCTAACAACATCCCACATATCAGCTGACAATCTCATAACCAACTAGATTAATTCCACAAAATATATTTGCATTCTGAAGACAAGACTTATCATGCATCGCATGTGGTCAAATTAGAGGAGCAGAATGGGTTGTTCTGAGAGTGGAGGATGGGAAAGCTCTCTGGACAAGCTCTGCATCCCTCACGCAAGCCGGAAATCACTGGCAATAGCCAGAGTCCAGGTGATGAGATCTCCCATTGGATAGAAATGTCACAGCCAAGAGGAAGCAGTCATCAACAAACTGCTAGTGCTGCTACCGGTTCTAACCTACAACCTACTTATACACCTCATTACAAGCACACTCATCAATACAAATACAAAAGCAAGGCAAGGGACATTTTGTTTTTTATTTTAGAGCTACTAAAAATATATATATGTTAATGTATACCAAGAAGCATGGATAAAAGAGAGTTCAAGTGCATAGACATACTGTCAAAAGAAATCATCCTCATTTCCTTTTACACACAAAACAGTTTTATAGATGTGAACTTTTTTTTTTAAATATCAAAATAAAATGTAAATTAATGGTTTGTGCATCTAAATATTTTTTTCTTGTAATTTAGAAAACCATTGGGATCAAACAATAAAACACTCTAAATATATTCAAATGCAATCAGTGTAAACAAATAGTAATTATGTTCCCTTGTGCCGTAAAGCCCTCTCATCTGTGCAGCTTTTGTAATTTGGTGTTGCTAATAAGGTAGTTCATCTGACCCAGTGACCAATGAGCTGACAATCTGCTTCCTCCAATACATTTCCTTTCACTTCTTTTTTCTCCCTATTTTCTAAATCCTTGAGGGACTTTTCTAAACAGATGTAATGATATGGAATCACAGAGACTTAGCAGGCACACCTTCATGTCTCAGCATTGATTGCAATTTCTGAAATGCAAACAGAGTGAGGAAGACTCTTACGTGGTAATATGTCCATGAACATGGTTGCGCATAACTAATCAGATGAGACATCTCGAGCAGTAGCAGCCATGACGGTAGGCTGAAACCCTGCTAATAATGTTACACAGACCACTCGACAGATGATACGGTAAGCCGGGGATTAGCCTACAGGTAATAAAATGGCTTCCTTGTCAGGAACTCTTATTAACTTTCATCAAAGAAGATAGGTGTGCAAATATAATGAATACAATACGCCTTCACATGAACATATAGAGGAGCCCAGAAGTCCTTTCAAAAAACACTCAAACTCTAGTTTATTATTCGCCTACATGCACAGATCTTAACATACCGTACTGTTGTTTCAAACTATTGTTATTTCTGATAATCTCAGTTTCATAACATATGTTTAAAAAAACAGTGGGCAGCCACATGTAGCAATTGCTCTGAGAAAAGTTAAGTTTGGGCATCAATGTAAACCAGAGTTAAACATATCAAACTTGAACTGATCTTTATTACATATCATTGTTTCCTGTTAATAGTGTCTCAATTAATGTGTTTGGCTGGTCTCCAATGCACAGAACTACAACAGTCATTCACAGAATTACTAAGACCGTTCACCCTTAATGAAACTTCTAGAACCATAATTCACAGGACTACTAGGACTGTAATTCACAGAACTCCTAGGACTGTAATTCACAGAACTACTAGGACCGCAATTCCAAGAAATACTAGGAAGATAATTCCCAGAACTACTAGGACTGTAATTACCAGAAATACTAGGACTGTAATTCACAGAACTACTAGGACTGTAATTCACAGAACTACTAGGACGGTAATTCACAGAACTACTAGGACCATAATTCACAGAACTACTAGGACCGTAATTCACAG
>JAVFBW010039946.1:0-18096 GCA_034783835.1 Mopalia ciliata
CCCCCCCCCCCCCCCCCCCCCCCCCCCCCCCCCCCCCCCCCCCCCCCCCCCCCCCCCCCCCCCGTGGGTATCCTATCACAGGCGAGACACGGCGCACATCATTAGTGCAAATGCAGCCACTAAAAACGAAATAGCTAACTAAACAATTATCGGATTCTTCCAAAGTCAGCAAAATCTCGTGTCATCCCGGACAGATAAAACAAGCTTATGTTTGTTTGCGGTTGTGTAGACCCAACCGTGTAAATTTGATGGAATTTTGCACTATAGACGCAATTAATTGTACCGTCAAGTCGTCCTGTGTTGACTGCTTGCATTTTATCATAAATAAATTATCACGCGGTCAATAACACTTCATTGACAAAAACTTGGACTGTATGGACTTCATCTCAAGGTGAGAGAAAATGGATAATACTATGTTCGTAATGTGCAATATTCTGTATCATTTGTTTCAATAATGCTATTACAATGGAGCTAATGTAAATTTTTATGGTGGAGTGTATGGATGAATTTTGTGAAGACTGTCGATTGCCAGATATGTATTACATGTAGCTAGACAATAGTTAAATAAAGCACATTGACCTCTTGGGAAATCTATAATTTAATGTCTTATAGAAAACTGTTGAAATTGAGCCAGTTTAACATGGGGTTATTGAACTGTCAAACTGTCTTCTTGTTCTCCAATTACAATGCGCATTATTAGAACTCACTTGAAAAGGAAACTATATTTAAAGGCAAAAGAATTACAATAATCACAGAGAACACGAAACTTCATTAAAAAATGTTACCACTGATTTTGTATTCGACAAACTATGTTAAATGACGAAAAACAGAGTGTTGACTATATATGATGCTGGTAGGAACTAGTCAAATCATAATTCATAGTGGAATACATCATGGTAATGTTGTGTTCTGATTGGTCGAAAACAAGTCGATCAGTATAAATCAAACTATGACGCGGCAGCTACAACACTAGTGCACAATAAAGAACGGGGCATGCCAGTTATATGCATTTCAATTAAGCAGTCATATAATATTATTGACGAGAAATGCAACATTTTCAAACTTTATTGTATATATATATGTATATATCCCAAATCCTGCAAATATATGGTCTGTTTTTATCTTTGTATTGTATATAATGGTTTTGCATGTCAATTAAAAACTTCGCACAAAATATGTATTTGTATAGAAGAGAAAACTATTTTGCTTGAATCTACGGTATATAGATTACACGTGGACACGTTCGAACACGACTTCGTTTATGGTGTATTCACATGGCCTTTTAAGTTCGACATCTTTATCACATCTATCCAAATTCCAAAATGTTCTGAAAATTACCTCGCTGTATGTATATTGATATCGTGTTTTATGCTATTTTTGTTTTGTTTTCATCTTTGTGCTGTAAATAGCTGTGTTCAATGCCTTGAAGGTTTATTTTTAATATGCATCGCTGTTGCCCACTTCTATTGATCATAATATATTCTTCTAATTGGGTTGTAAACATGGTGTCCAGGTGCCGATGATGTTGGGGAGATATCGATCTACACTTGTCAGGGAAGTGTATGCAACCTTGTCTCTGTAATGCGCGGTGCCTCCAAGGTACAATGAGGGTGTAAATCTAGTTTTATGTCCGACATTAGATTTAACCCAGTGAACTCTGCCATTTATACCATTATTATATCCCTCGCGTTTTATAGGCTTCGTTAGGTCAACTCAGTTTTTCAATTTCATGCCACATCAAATCAAGCGATGTCGTGACCCTAGATATTGTCTAACATTGTTTTTCGAAATGTCTTTTGGTATTACAGACTAGAAAGAAAATACCATATTCTGAAATGTCTATAAGATAACATAATATGCAGAAATTATTCCTGTTTATCAGTTAAAAATTAACTAAAGCGAACGTTCTCTGTTATGAGTAAATTCAATATTGACATTGATGATCATCAGAAATAAAACCAAGAAATGTTATTGGTAAATTATTGTGATCATTGTATATCACGAATAAAGAACGAAATTAACAAAACTTCAACTAGTAACTATACATTCAAATATATAACGTGGGTTTTATACTTGATAAGGATAGAAGTGAATCATCTTTTGTCTTATAGTGGGTGGTTGGAGGGAGGGAGCTTCATGTTGCCCTGGTGCTATCAGAGCTAAAGTGAAACAGACAGGAAACCGATCTGTTTTTGGTGTCTGTATTGCGTCCTGTATTTGTCCCGTTTTGTCTTTGTTGCCAGTGTATCAAGGGGGGTTTCCTCCACCTATTGGACTGGCACGTAGTCCTTAAAATGAAATACCCTTGAGTATGGCGTTAAACCCCAATCAAACAAACAAACAGATATGTTGCCGTATATATTACTTGATGCGGGGATTCACCAGTATTTGTGGCTCCAGGCTTCCATATATCTATCGAAAGTAAATATTGCAATATTTCCAATGACATGAACGCAAATGATGTTAACCAAAAAATACAGTATTTATCAGTGAAGAAAAAATACTAATCCCGCGTACAGATAAGCACAGTGTGATAGTAAATTACAAATGATCGATTAAAAAACAGCATGCACTGTACAATGTACCTAGATGTTGAAGCACCATTTAAGGTAGTATAATAGTAATCCTCAAGCGTTATATTCCAACACAGTGTCAGTATTCATTGGCGTCAACATATACTTTAGCGTGTAATAAATGCATCTTGGACAAGAAAACTCACAAAGCATATACAGGTATGTCAATTGAATATTCGGCGTGGAAATGTGTATTATCTGGACACGGCTTTTACGTTAACTGGACAGAGTAAAAGTTTGAATGAAATGAATATATCACACAATACACTTCGTCTCCACAAAACACACGAAAAATATTATTATTCCTTAAATTCAAATGATAAAAGCTTTGGGCCGTCATGTGTAATTAAATGTAAACCAAACTGTCCCAATTTGATTCGGACAGGCACATCGAGATACATTCTTTATCATTAAGCCACTTTCTTATACTAAATAATTATTTTCACTAATCTCACTCTTAAATTGACACATTAGCTTGTAGTTATCTTTATAGACTCAATTTAAGCAGCAACAAAAACCACGTTAGATAAATGCATTATTCATTATTATTTTCACTTGTTTTTTTTTCAATTGCTTTCCGCTGACTGACGCTAATTGTAACGTCGGTAGCTACTCTTACGCCGTAAAAATATTTGCAGTAGAAAACTTCCCCAAAAAGTCGTCAGTGAGAAATACAGCTAAGACTACTGACTTCATGCAAAGACACGACCAACGTGAGTTATTCAGAAAGAGCTTAATACGTTTGAATTCATACTGGTATCAGTAAACGTTTTAACCAATTGAATATTTATCACTTTTGAGTTAACATAATTCATGGTAAAGCACGAATCGGAAATCGCTGCGCCCCATTGATAATAACGGAGAGGAATGGATGCTCAAAGCACGATTACAGTGTCGAGGCACGGTGTTTACTCTGGCTGCTAATACTATGACAGCTACATCTAAAACTGCCGGACTGTTGGCGAGTGTTACGAGGTTTCCCCCCGGTTTTCCACCGAATTGAAGTGGACAATCCGTCGTCATATAAATTAATTTCCTTAATCACGTCGTTATACACCAAGCAGACAAACAGACAGTCAAAAAAGAAGCGAATTGGCTCTTTGGTCTAACACAATACACGCGCTAGACAAAGAAACAACAATCACACACACACTCTCATCCGCAACGAAATGTAAAACGAGAATTAAAAATAGTTTGATGTAGCACAAATTGTCAATATTGGTGATTTGATTAGCATAATGTTCTTCTGGATCAATACAATCTTTATAAATAATCATTGGTTTCAAGCACATGTTATGAAACACATGATGTGGAGTTAAGCAGAGAGAGTGTTTAGATATCCTATCGGTTTCCCTCCATGGATAAATAAGACAGAACGAGAACTTGACAATCCGCTAACACACAAGTGAAATTCCCATGTGTATGACTTAAAACAATTGCCACTGAACCTATTTAAAAATACACTTCATACTAATTTCCGCTTATTAAAGCATGTCATTGAACCAGGTAATATACAGGTAGCAATAATAGTGTTAATTGTGTTAAACCAGCACAAGTGAGAAAATAAAAGGTGATATACAACATCTGTGTGAATTAAAATGCACATGCATGACTGGAATATTAAGTTGGTCTATATGTTTTCTGAACATTGTAACAAACAAAGAAATAAAGCATTGCTCTCGTCAAAACGTCTCCCACACAAGCCAACATCAGCCTATCGTTTTCTTTACTACGTTTAGGTACATAAAACTAAAAATTTATTTAAATCCACCGCCCGTGAAATTGGACAACGGAGTTGATTTATCGAACATGTGACATATAGAGGTACATATAAAACAGTTCAGTGCGTCAAATCCAACATTAGTGCGATAATAAAACTGAATCGACACCAGTCTTATGTTTGCATTATGCATGCTTGACTGGAAGAAAAGCATTTGTCAATAACGTCTTGCCAGTCTGGGTATTTTTATTAGACCAGGGTAAACACTGGTCTGTATAATCTTTGTACGGTAAACGTGGCCAAAGTATTGCAATTTTGCAAAAATAACGATGGAAAGATTAACACTTCCAGAAGACGGATACATCAAAACAAATATTTCCAAAAAGTCATCACCCTATAGGGATGTCGGTTAATCACCTCATAATGTAGATATTTCCAGAGACAAATTTATAAATAGATCTAAATCTCGATAATAGATAGGCAGATAAAATAAGCAAACCGTTTAAAAACTGATTTGGCCCCGAGCGTGTGTTATTAGTTAGTGTGCGCTTACTAATCATACCCCGATGTCTCGTCCATGTGGTCATACAAGTCCGTACTTTGACGATCAGGTATATGGTGAGTCACACCATGTGGCTCCGGTAATCGCGAGGGTGGTCATGGCGAGTTTTGATCCCTGATTTCCAACGTAATTAGGCAGGGAACAGTGTGAAATAGACAATCATTATCTAACGAACAAACTACCGGTTAAAACGAGAAATTGTATTAGAATTCTTTTTTGATAATGTTATTGTGATCTTGCAACCAATTTTTTGTTTAATTGTCGTCAATTGTATATTCAGAGCAACAGAAAGCTCCTTGCCAACCCTTGTCTACAAATTGACTATAGCACAAAGATCTGGACGGACCAAAGGCTGCCAAGATAACGTTTGGGTCTCAGGTCAAAGGGGCGCTACATCATCAAAGGCCCTTTCCTGAATTCTGGGGATACTTCTGTATGAAGTATTTACACCAAATTATCATTCACATATCTGCGGAAAAACACGTTTTGACACCTTCTATATCCTGTTCCAATTTGACCCTTGGTGCAGAAACAGATAAAGCGACAACTGTCATCAAATTTCGACTGAAGTTAAGCTGTTAATACAAAAAGCACTTAAAGTCTTATTCAGTTTCTTGTCTGTTGATTGTTAAAATTAAATCATTTCACCATAAAATTTCATTACCCAAAAACTACTCACTTCCTATGTAGCCATTTCATGACAAACTGGGAAAGGGAAATGGTTGTATTGGGAGTGATAGAATCCTGCTCTGTAATATCGTTTATAAATTTGTTATTACATCAGTCTAATTCAAGGCTCGAATGGCGTGCTCAGCAATTTCTTCGGTTGAGTGTTTATAATTATTTGGGGCTGCTTTTATTATATCGGACATTTAAAGCATATATCTGGAACACGTTTAGCTGTAGTTTGTATGCCTTTAGGGGATTCCGGTCTTTAATTCATTATAAAAAAATCGGTGAAACTAAAATGAATCCACAGATCGTGGATTTGATTACAGATCTTAAGAAAAATATTTATTTAATGCCAGTTTGTCTTTTCTGTGGTGTATCTCAAATACCGTCTTTGACTTTTTTTAAAATAAAAAAACCATCAGTACACACCTACATCAAAGAAACGCTAAGTTAAGTAACAAGACATAGGTGATATTTCGGCTAAATCATCTTTATCAAAAACAAATCCAGTTCATGATATTTAAATATAATTCACAGTTCTGAAACGCTTAACAACCTGCTTTGGATGTAAACTATATATTCTATTCATCTTTTCTTAAAACACACATTATGTTGTACATTGTAACTCAGTCATGCTTTCGATTGATCAATTGATTTATTTAATTGGTTCAATATTTTTGTCAACACATTCAGCGGTATTTCTGCTATGTCTTGGCGTGAACATATAGTATAATTGACATATAATTTACTGGCACATTGCGTTGGTCGATATGGTTTCTGACAATTGGACTAACTGAAGAAATAAAGCATCTTTCTCGTTAAAATATCAACCACACAGGCCATCATCAGCATGTTATTCCCTGTCATTTTTCTTATTAATGGGATATACGTAATACTTAAAATTTATTTAAACCAATCGTCCGTCAAATGCGATAACCGAGTTGATTTATCGAACAAGTGATTGATAAAGGTTAATAAAATAGTTCATTGCGTGTATTTGAGCAATACTGTAATAAAAACAAAACGAAATGGACACTATTCTAATGCTTTTCTATATGTATGCCTCACTAGAAGAAAAGCATTTGTCGAACATGTCTTACCACTCTGGGTAAACACCGAACCGAATAATCATCGAAAAGATTACCGTTCAAAAATAAAGGTGTCCATACTATTGTAATTTTGTCCACAGTTAAAAAAACTAAGGGCGGAGGGATGGGCCAATTCCAGGAGACGGACATACCATAATATGCACTTCTCAAAAGTCATTCACCCTCTTCTTGGCCCTCGCTCCCATTTGGCCTGTACGTACATACCCATGCTGTAGGCCAAACTCGCCTTTTTGTCATATTTTGTATTGTATGTTCAACAAGTCGGAAGTTTCCAGATACCGCGCTTTTGATATAATCTTTTATACGTCCAATCTGTACATAACATTTTGTGTATACTTTTTATTACTCTGTATTGAGTTTCGTACAATAAAGCTAAAACGCGGGGTATCGTTTATTCATCTGACTGGATACATGGTTTCCCTTGATTTATAACATAAATCGTTCACTATGTCCTCAGAGACTCTAGTCCTTGTCTACAGAGATGACATTGATCCAAGATTAGTTCTTTAAGGGGACATAGCGACAAGGGCTTTACCTCTTTTGAGCATTTTTATTACCACTCCCTATGACTGAATCAGAGTCGGAATTGGAGTAAAATGCCATTAGACACAATTTCATTGCTTTGTTTTTGAACTGTTATGGCTCTTTAAAATAGAAAGTATGTCTACCGTTTATTTTATTTCCATGTACTGTATACTGTGGGAACATAGCCGTATCTCACATAGATCTGATCAAAATGATTGGATGTCTTCCTGAATGCTGTATGCACTGCCCTCTGTAATCTACCGGTGTTTTCGGAATCCTTTCAAAAAACTTCAAACGTTGGCGGTTTAATAATTGTGTATTCTAAGCGTGTGGTTAAACGAAACGAATTAATATGATTAGTCTACAGTACGATATTGTGTGTGGTCTGGACGAAAAACGCTACCAACCATAACATCTAAGACTGGTAAAAAGAGCATTACTGCAAATCGTACGGTTAAAATGTGCATCTGATTAAAAATATAATGTTTGACAAATTTTCTCCTTCCGTACATCTTTTTCAAACTTAAATCTTGGCACAGTGCCGAATGAAACGATATATGACAGTAATTCGAAAAGTAAAGGAGTCCATAACTCGGTATTCGGTTTCAAATCTATCGATTGTTACAATAGAATAATTACACCATCAAACTTGAATATCCAAAAATCTTTTCACTTCGTATGTAGCCATTTCATGACAAAATGGTAAAGAGAACAGGTAGTATTGGGAATAATAAAATCCCGCTCTGTAATATCAGTTATAAGTTTTTCATTATTTGAGACGCAATTTACGGCTCGAATGGCGTGCTTGGCACGATCTTTTAAATGTTTAGAATTATTCGGGACTGCTTGTTCAATGTCGGATATTTATATCACGTATCATGAACACGCTTAGCTGTAGCTTGTATGCCTTTAGGGAATTCTGGAAATTCCTTAAAAAAAATTGATAAAATTAAGTCTACAGAACATGGGTTTGATAGCAGATCTAAAGACAAATACTAATTCAAAGCCGGTTTGTCTTTCCTGTAGCGTATCTCGAATATAGCCTTAAATTTTCAAGTTATTGTGTCTATTAAAAAAATCGTATATACTGAACTATGTCAAAGAGACGCTAAGTCGGGTAATAACATATTACTGATGCTTAAGTTAACTCATCGTCATCAGCGAAATGTAAAATATTACCCACAGGCTTACAGATTTGATTAAACCATTGTAAGAATTCGTCTTCTCTAAAGTACAATTACTGTCTTAAGCGTTATGAATGTATTTCGTGTTTGTGGAAAATTTACTGCATCATAGAATCCTTCTAAAAGGGTTCTTAAAAAAAAACATGTGCTGCACTGAAGTAGTAACTATTTTTGTTTTCAGTCAAATTTATTTATTCCGAGAAGCAAACAATTTGTTTTTGGATCTATCGTGTACATTTTATTCTATCTGTAGTCCAACTACGCATAAATTTGTACATTGTAACTCAGTAATATTTAGTTGAAGTGTGAATTGAATATTATATATAATAGAGATTTCTGTAGCCTTTGTTTTTTCTGTTTGCATACAAATACTGCCTGTTTCAAAACGAAGCGTCTTGATTTGTCAACTCGAGACATTAACGTTCATCGAGCCTTCAACGAGAAAGGTCTGACTCGGCTTCACAAAAGACCACTGCTAACTGACTAAGTGTAATCTGCTTTAATGTATAACGCGTGGTGCATATAGATGATGGCCATAAGCTTAAAAATCCCACTCTCCAGCGTGTCACACAAGTATCAGCAGTGAATCGAGAGCATGCGTTTTGTTTAATGTCACGTGTTGTGTTTTCGACCAATCAGAGCAAAGCAAATGTACACGAGGTATTTAATATTCTAGAGGAGTTTCCGGAAGGCTTGATCTTAATTTAAGCATTAATTTGTATTGAGAAATTACAAAAAGCAAGCCAATGTGACTTATTATTGCTTCATGTTGTCACTTATTTCTCAAATATTATTGATCGTGACAAAATACAATTATAATACAATTTCTGCATTTAAGTTAAAGAAAAATCGAACGCTAACGAGTGTGGTAATCCGCAAGAAAATACTTACTGTTTGGCAAGAGAGGAAGTGAGGCGAACGCCTTGCTTATCCTTACATACATGATAGGCCAACCACACACATGGTACATTACAATAACTAAGCTGCTATCGGTGCAAACATCCGTCCAATCAGATATAACGAGGATATGGCTGGTCAATGCACTATAAAGTTGTAATTTCTGTAGTATGCACTATTTTGAAAATTAACTTGACCATACGCCGTGCCTAGTGTCAACGACAATGTAACGATACTATAGACAACATAACTTTGCAACTGCAACAAATCCTACTACATTGTTACAACAACAATAGACTTAGCGCAAAAAAATATGCTCGGATATACTTTTTTTGATGGGCGACAAGGATACGAGAGACAGACGAATCTTTTGGGGACAAACCACATTTTGGTTTTGTCCCGTCGTTGCCCAAATTGACATCTGAACAATTGACCCACACTTACTTGAGTTTAGTCAGCATGGCAATTTTTTTGCCTTTGATATTTGTTCAACACCTTACGTTCGGTTATTTAACTCATATGACGGTATGTCAGTCAATTGGATGACGGAAAACTTTATTGTTCTAAGGGAATCAGGACAATATGTAGGTCATTTGAAATAGTCCGGTTATTTATCAGTCCCTGTGGATGCTTGGAAGGAGCTTCCTGGTGCTTTCAGAGCTGCAGAGGAATCGGAAACAGATCAGTTTGTGATGTATGTATTGTCCTGTAAATGTCCTCTATTTGTCCGGTAATGTCTTTGTTTGATGACAGTGATGTTGGGGGTGGTGTCCGTTACCCGTTGTGCTAACACGCGGCCAGGTAAGCCAAAAAACCTTTAAACCCGAAACAAACAAACAATTTATCTGTCCCTGGATCCGTATACATTTATCTTTTTGCGATTTCACTAAAGGGTTAAATGCCCACTTTAATAATACATTTCCCTGAGACTTATATAAGAAGGATAGGCAACGGCATAGCTTAAAGACTAACCCAGGGAATTAAAGCAGACATTCGTTCGTGTTACCAGCCCCCAAACCCATGGGTTTCACGAAAAAACACGTCTGCTGAAGATTCAAAACCAAAAAACTCGTTCAGACTAAATTTAACTTATAATACAGTTAAGTCACGTACACAACGAAATGTTAAGGAATGGCCGCCTTATATGATGCATCCCTTATACCACAGTTCAAAACACGAAAACATCGATTAGCGCCACAATATTACAGTCAAAAGACATATGATCTTAACTTGGTAATTTGACAACTGGTCCGTGAAATAATTAACTTAGTGACACTTCAACTACTTTACCTCAGGAGCACGGACTTGATTGTCAACTTATCGATATCGGGGTACCCGAAATATTGCCAAGGGTGAGCTTTGAGGTAATTTGTTCTGCTTTTCCCAACACAGTGGCCCTCTGACTAAGTGCAGTTTGTTCGAAGAATAGCGTTGCTGTCTTTACTTAAAACGACGTAAAACTTCAATCAATCAATCAACCGAAACAGAGAAAAATACTGTCATCATATGTTTACTCAAATTTATATTTAGACGTTGCTTGAACATATTAAGGCTGTTTAAGTACATAATTCATAAAGACAAGCGAATACAGGTATGTGTCCCGATTCTGTCTTCTACCTTTGGCTGTCAAAAAGAATGGTGGCAAATAAGTAGATTGGCTGGTTACCATTTGCATTTAATCCTGCTTATAATCATGAGGAAAGGACGCAATGTACCAGTAGAATGGCAACCATTGTACACGTAGCCCTTGTTTATTGGGTTGCAATTTACGTAAATATGGATAAGTGAAATATATTATGCTCCACACTCCTGGGAGTATACTCATAAATATATAATCCTTAAATTAGTAAAGCTTAATGTATTCATTTATACCCTTTTCATAATTGAAACATTTGAATCTTTAGACATTTGTTCATTTATATACACTGTGAAAAGTGAATTGAAATAACTTTTATAGTAATGAATCAACAAAAATGCACAAAATATCTCATTTTTTGGACATAGTCCAATTCGATTTCATATTTTTATATTATTTGATCAGTAAATAAATTTTACACGAAATAATACTAAATAAGATCATCAACCACTTAAATTAATGAAATCCCAACTTTGCAATTCAAATCGTAAAAGCACAGCGTTTTTCTTGGGAAAACTCTTTTTTTGTTTCATCAATTCTCTGCCTTACAACAAAATTATTGTTTTTCTTTGTTTGATGGTCGTTGGCTTTCTTTGCAGACTTTCAATTGCAATCGTTTTGTATTAGAAGGTTTGCTTGACTGGGGTTTAACATCGTACTAAGCGGTATTTCAATTATACGTCAAAGCATTTTCAATATCTCACTCTGTCTTAAATACATTTTGTGTTAGAATTGAGGTTGACATGAGGACATGGTCGAGAGAGCGGTACACCAAAAGAGGATAATTGACCCGATGAACTAACCAATGCAAGAGAGTCACCAACCCGATATTAAAATGAGAGAGAGCCCTACGAGAACCACCGTCATTCGACTAAGTCAGCAGTGAACGAAATTTATGCTTACATCGAGGTTCTCACAAGGTCACTGCTGATACAACCATGGGATTCATTCAGGCTGAAATGCTACCTGCTGAAACCCAACAATATCATGAATGACACGAATTTTATTGAAAGATATGTCTGACAAGTGACAAGGTTTAAATAGTTTAGCGTTGGTATCGTCCTACACCATATCTGAGCTTTGGTGAGGCAACTGTGTATGGAACAATATTTTTACGGTATAAACTCCTAGTTCACATCTATGCAGGTATTAAAGTCCAGTTATGGCGACTATTTCGCATAATTCGAACAAACATCAGCAGCAAATATTCCATTAAAATCTTAACAGAGATGGAAAAGGGCACATACCACGGGAAATTTCGGAGTTATTGTTAAACTCTTAAAACGTAGGTTAAGGCGAGTCTTTAAGAGGGGATTTCCAAGGTAAGACTGTGAATGCATACTAGTCCGTACGGGTTTCCACATAGTCCAAAATATCTTTGTATTCAGTAGGGTTATTGTTGGTGTTTGACTGAAGTCCTCGGCAATATCGGAGTTGTCAGAATAAAGTTACGATGGGTCAAGTGATTATAATGTTTATTTTATCTATTGTCATATCGGTCACAATACTTGTATAAAATCTTGCCTATCTTGTCCAAATATCCCTCGACTGATCCCAGTATTATTCCCACTTAACTTTTGTCTGTCTGCAAGTTAAAATCAGTTGTACATGTGAATCTGGGGTCATATATATAACTAAGTCGTAGAGAAATTCCAAGCTTTCTGGCTCAAACGGGATTATGCCATGCCGAGCTATTGCCCAACAAGCTACCGACAGGGACAAAAGGAGAAGATACCAAATGAATTGTTGAACTGCCTGTTTGTCTAAGTGCCTGGTCGAGACTTACAGAGACCAAAGTGATCTTGAGTAGAAGATTGAGAAAATGAATTATCAGTTTTCACTCTTTTCTGGCCTATCTACCAAAGATTTACTCAATACAATAAAGTGATATATTCCAAGGATTAACGAACAGGTGAGCGCGGATTTGTTTCTCTCTCCAAAAGACTACACAAAGCAAGCAATCAAGAACTGAGTTTATGAAAAACAGATTTCATTCTGTTCGAAGTAAGATCAGTAGGCTGACAAGCTTACAATTTAACCACTGGCTCAGACACCGTGAACGGCAACTAAATTCCTTTTATTTAAAAAAAAACCGCTTTCCGTTGAAAGTTTTTGTGTCTGCATTACAAATGGCTAAATTGCGCGTAATTTTCTAAGAATAAGATGCTTTACAACTTAAACGTTAGGCTTCCTGTTGCATTTTTTGTAGGAATCGAAAATATTATATTGATTTTCATATCAAGTAATAGATGGCCGAGTTTGTATCATGGGAAACGTATAGTACCAATATTGAGACTGGACGATTACCGCGTGGTCTATTGTCAAAATTCAGGAATCGATAGCATTTTCTCGGAACCTAATGTAATATTTTTATGTTTACCTTTTTGAAGGGTAGTTTGAAATTTCTTGTCCCTATCAATTAGTAGTCAGCAGAAAATCCGACGTTACTATTTATAATCCAAAAAGGTAATGCTCGTCAAGTCTTGCTTATTACCCAAATCCGGAACATCGGCTTTTCTGCTTGATTGTTATTCAACGCCATATTTAAGGTTATTTCACTTACATTTATTTGAGAGTGTGCATAAGTGAACAGAGCAACAACCCACAAGAGAATCACATGATGCAATTGTTTTTTACACAGAACAGATATGTACTGCTATTAGCTCCAAAGTGTCGACCCAAGCTAGAACAAAGAATATTCTTCCAACACGACAGACTTACACACAATATGTATACAAATACCTTTTGAAGGAGATCTCAGATAAAATAAAATCCGATTTTCTTACTCCGACGTCTGATAATTCTGACACTGGATTAACAGAACCACAATTCTCCCGTTTTAGATTTTTGAAGTAATAATTACTTTATCAGATACACAACTTATGGTAAGTAGCTAATCATTGTCATAACGGTCACAATACTTGTATAAAATCTTGCCTATCTTGTCAAAATATTCCTAGACTGATCCAAGTATTATTCCCACTTAGCTTTTGTCTGTCTATCAAGTCAAAATCAGCTGTACATGTGACTGGCGTCATATATAGAACTAAGTCGTAGAGAAATTCCACTCTTTCTCGTTCAAACGGGATTATGCCGTGCGAGCTATTGCCCAACAAGCTTTCGACAGAGACAAAAGAAGAAGATACCAAATTAATTGTTGAACTGCTTGTTTGTCTAAGTGCCTGGTCTAGACTGACAGTGACAAAAGAGATATTAAGTAAAAGATTGAGAAAATGAATTATCAGGTTTTACTATTTTCTGGCCTATATACGAAAGATTTTACTCAATAAAATAAAGTGATATATTCCAAGGATTAACTAACAGGTGAGCAAGAGAGGGTCAAGCGCGGATTTGTTTCTCTCTCCAAAAGACTACACGAAGCAAGCAATCAAGAACTGAGTTTATGAAAAACAGATTGCATTCTGTTCGAAGTAAGATCAGTAGCCTGACACGCTTAAAATTTAACCACTGGCTCCGGCACCGTAAATGGCAACTAAATTGCTTTTATTTACAAAAACCGCTTTACTTTGGAAGTTTTTGTGTCTGCATTACAAATGGCTAAATAGCACGTATCTTAATTTCCCAAGAATACAACTTAAACGTCAGACTTTCTGTTGTATTTTTTGTAGGAATCGAAAATATTATATTGATTTTCATATCCAGTAATAGATGGCCGAGTTTGTATCATGGAATACGTACAGTACCAATACTGACACTGAACGATTTTATTGTCAAAATTCACGAATCATAAACAAACGATAGCATTTTCTCGGAAACTAATGTAATATTTTTATGTTTACCTTTTTGAAGGGTAATTTGAAATTTCTTTTCCCTATCAATTAGTAGTCAGCAGAAGATCCGACGTTACCATTTATAATCCAAAAAGGTAAGGCTCGTCAAGTTTTGCTTATTACCCAAATCCTGAACTATGGCTCTTTTGCTTGATTGTTATTAAATGTAATAATAATGCAACAACAAAAATACACAAAATATCTCATTTTTAAAGCATACACATATTCCAATTTGATTTTATCTTTTTTATATTATTTGACGACCAATATATATCTTTCATATATTAAACATATATATCAGTAAATAGATTTTACACGACATAAAACAAAATATGATCATCAACCACTCAAATTAATGCTATTTAAATCGTAAAAGCAGTGTTTTTCCTGTGAAGAATCTTTTTTTGTTTCATAAATTCTCTGACTTACAACGAAATGATTGTTTTTCTTTGTTTGATGGACATTGGCTTTCTTTGCAGATTTTCAATTGATATTGTTTGGTGTTAAAAGGTTTATGACTGGAGTTTAACATCGTACTAAGCGGTATTTCAATTATACGTCAACGGATTTTCAATATCTCACTGTGTCTTAAATACATTTTGTGTTAGAATTAAGGTCGATAGGAGGCCATGGCCGGGAGAGCGATACATGAATACAGGATAAGTGAGCCGATGCCCTAACCACTGCAACGGAGTCACGAACCTGATATTAAAAGGAGGAAGAGCACCACGAGAACCACCGCCCATCGGCGAAGTCTGCAGTGAACGAAATGTCTGCTTTCGTCGAGGTTCTGACAAGGTCACTGCCGATACAAGGATGGGGTTCATTCAGGCTGAAATGCTACCTGCTGGAAACCAACAATCTCGTTAATGACACGAATTTTTCTGGAAGATATGACTGACGAGTGACAAGGTTTAGATAGCTGAGCCGTGGTATTGTCCTACATTGGTTAAAACCATATAAGAGCCGTGGTGAGGCAACTGTGTATGGAAAACTGTTTTATATAAACCGTATATACTCATAGTTCACATCTATACATGTATTAAAGTCCAGTTATGGCGTCTGTTTTGCATAATTCGAACAAACATAGGCAGCAAATATCCCATTAAAATCTTAACAGATGCAAAAAAGGCACATACCATGTGAAAATATCGAAATTATGGCTTTACTCTTAAAACGTAGGTTAAGGCGAGTCCTTAAGGGGCAATTTCCAAGATGAGGACTGTGAATGCCTGCTAAGTCCGTATGGGTTTTCATATAGTCCAAAATATCTTTGTCACAGTACTTGTTTAAAATCTTGCCTATCTTGTCCAAATATCCCTAGACTGATCCCAGTATTATTCCCACTTAGCTTTTATTTGTCTTGCAAGTCAAAATCAGTTGTACATGTGAATGGCGTCATATATAGAACTAAGTCGTAGAGAAATTTCAATCTTTCTCGCTCAAACGAGATTATGCCGTGTCGAGCTATTGCTCAACAAGCTATCGATATGGACAAAAAGAGAAGATTCCAAATCAATTGTTGGCTGCTTGTTTGTCTAAGAGCTTGGTCTAGACTAACAGCGACAAAGACGACATCGAGTAGAAGATTAAGAAAATGAATTATCAGTTTGTCTGGGTTCTGTACGAAAGATTTACTCAATGCAATAAAGTGATATATTCCAAGGATTAACGAACAGGTGAGCAAGAGAGGGTCTAGCGCCGAAGATCTGCGAGACACCACGAGTCGAAAATGAATATAGCCAGAGGTTATATTCGTAACTTATCAAACATCAAGCTAACAGATGATGATATTCTTCTGTTATCACGAGGTTTAAATTTCGTCCCTAAGCGAAATCTAGACATGAAGACTATCTGGCGTGATTTAGCTCAGTTTGAAGAGGTTATGAGACGAGAATGTGCCACCAGAAGTCACGCATACAAGCGGACAACTCCACACCGATTTTCACTAAGAAAACGGAATTCCAGTCTACTATGTGCAACCCCTACGGTTGAGACATATTTATATGCCACTAGATTGGAAATTTCCAATATGGAAATAAAAAACAAGCGTAACACCAACCTGTCAAAGGGAGAACAAATTTCCCTAAAAAAACTCCAGTCTAAAGAAATAGACGTGGTTATCACAAAAGCTGACAAAAATAACACGACTGTCCTAATTAGTAAGGATGAATACATTCGTGAAGCGTATAGTCAACTCTATGATGGCATACATTATACTGAGATTGAAGGCATTAATATTGCCATTACACATAAACGGGTGCTAAACCTAGTGTGCAGACTATCTAAGGATAAGGCCTTAGATATGTCCACTTTCAGATACCTGTATGATCCGTATGAACGGAAAGTCATACCACACCTATATTTATTGCCCAAAATACATAAACTTAAAAGCTGCCTAGACAAACTAGATCCAGCTAACCCAGAGAATGTTTCGAACATTCAGGTACCGGGAAGACCTATTATCTCCCAATGTAATTCCTCTACGGAAAAACTGGGAAGATACTTAGACTATTTTCTTTTGCCTATTGTCAAAAGACAGTCTACTTACATTGCCGACACTAAGGAATTCATTAATGCCATTGAAAAGCTACAAGTCCCACCAGGGTCCATACTAGTTACATATGATGTTACGTCATTATATACAAATTTGGCATTTGATGAAATTACCGAAGCACTTAGACTTGAATTGGAAGCTAATGCTGATATTCAGTATGAAATAAAAAAGCCAACTACTGGCATGCTGCTTGAGATTACTAATCTTATTCTCCGTAACAATGAATTCTCCTTCAACGGGAAATTTTACCGGCAAATTGTGGGAGCACCACAAGGTGCCGTCCCCAGCCCCGAGCTCTGTGATATAGCCATATACAGACACATTGGCATGTTAATCAGCCAATTTATGCACAAAAAGCATATTATTGGCCACTGGCGGTTCCGTGATGACGGATTTATGATTTTCGATGGACCTAAGTCACATATGCTGGACTTCTTCTCAATGGCCAACAAGGCACACCCTCTTCTGAAATTTACATTCGAAGTATCGGATTGTGCTGTGGCTTTTTTGGACACTGATATTTTCAAGGGTGATCGCTTTGATCGCGTGAAAACCCTTGACATAAAATGTCACACTAAAAGTACTGAGACATTCCAGTACCTGCACAGAGATTCGTCTCATCCGAATTTTTGCTTCAAGTCCTTTATTAAAGGAGAGGCTACTAGATATGCACGAAACTGCAGCAGTAATTCTGATTTCTATAAGAAATGTGAAGAATTCAAATCAAAGCTTCTCCTAAGAGGATATTGTAAGAAAGAGATTGAACTAGCCATAGGCGAAGTTGAATACAAAGCAAGAGACTCACTGCTGGGCTGCCCCAGTATGCCAGTTAAATCAATGAAGCCAGTAAATACTAAGCCGCTAAGGTTT
>JAVFBW010040057.1:0-18095 GCA_034783835.1 Mopalia ciliata
TTTAGCTCTGCGAACACCAGGGCAACCTCTTTTCTCCCCTCTTACGATCGACCGAGGGAGTATTCTGCAGGGCCATGGCGCACCCGCTCCCTCACGGGGCCATGCTAACAAGCAAACAACCACAAAAGTACATTGCAATCAAAAACAGTTGCTCGAGATTTAGTTCACATTTACCAGTTTTATTAAAGCTTAAAAATATTTACAATTGTCAGTGATTTTTGCTGGCATGTATAATCCGTATATGTTTTAACGCCATATGAGCATTACAGTCTAAACATAGTTACATAACAGGTAGACAAAATATTGGTATACTATGCCTTTTTATATACAAGTTACGAAATGAAAACAAATAAATTCTGGAAATATCCTCCAATTAATTAAACATCTCCACACTCTAAAAAGAAATGGAAAGCCGCATGTACATTCACATTTAATATGTAAAATAAACTAACATAGGACTACAAAAAACTGCGAGTTTCGAACTGTATTGTTACTGTGGTATCATCATTACCAGACTTGCCTACCCTAGAAGAAAATTATGTGAAAAAATAAAAATTGTTGTTTAGGAGCATTTTCTTTTGAATCTTTGTCTTTTTTTTTTTAATGAGTTACAGAATATTAATTTATGTATATTTCGATAGCCTATTGGTATATTTCACTAAATTATGTGTACCTTATAATCCAGGTATGATGGTCTACACAGCGCTCGGCCATGAAAGAATATGCATCAAAACAGCACATTTTCCTAGCCGACAGGCTGTTTTATCAGGGCATGCATGCTATTCGGCACACTTACATGTCACTAGCGAATGTAATTTGTATTTAGCATGTGAGTTTGTTTGATTGGGGTTCAGTCAAACATGCCAGCCCAGGCCAATGGATGAAGGAAACCACCCTCAACACCACTGGCAACATACAAAGACAAGACGGGACAAATACAGGAGGACGGCAACAGGACGTAATACAGACGCCACAAACAGATCGGCTTCCTGTTCCCCTTTAGCTCTGAGAGCACCAGGGCAGCACTAAGCCTGGGAGTACACTATATTCTGAATTCGAATAGCTGAGTAGTGTAAAAGCCTTACAAAATGCTGACTATATTAGTCGGCTGACTTGCAGAAGAAAAAAAAAAAAAAAAAAATACATGTCATAATGGTTAGGACAAGCGCAACTGTAAAAATAGAACACTTTATAACATAGGCTGATATATGATCAGCTTACCTTCAATTTTGTGTACAAAAATCAACATATCACAGGAAATTTATTGTTTGTTTTGATTGGGGTCTAACGTTGTACTCAAGGGTATTTCACTTATATGACGACCTGCCAGCTCAATGGGTGAAGGAAACCACCCTTGTCACCACTGGCAACAAACAAAGACAGTACGGGTCAAGTACAGGACAACAGCAGGACGCAATACAGACGCCACAAACAGATCGGCTTCCTGTTTGCGTTTAGCTCTGAGAGCACCAGGGCAACATGAAGCTCCCTCCAACCGTCCGCACGCGAAATTTAAGAACGCGGAGGGAGCCTCCACTCATTTTCTGACAAGTTAGGATTATTTCTGTTCATATACCAACATAATTAATGGGAATGAAAAGAGAACTCGGTTTCACAGCAGCTAAATGTATTACGTTGTGTACACGCCTTAACTAAATTGTTTGATTGGTGTTTAACGTCGTACTCAAGTAAGGTTATTTCGCAAGTATGGGTGAAGAAACCAGACGGGAAATCACTGAACACAATCGCCATACGTTGTAAAATGAATTGTACGAATATACAAACTACACAAATGTGCTCACAGAGACACTAATCTGAAATATTATATTGGAACATGTTTATTGAAAGTCATTATTTCAAAACAAAATGTCTTGAGTCTATTTCATCATCATCATAATTTGTAGCATACAGTAAGTAGGCTGCCAATGCTCAGATTTTTAAGAACAAGATACATGTACTATATTTACAAAAGGGGGGCCAGTGTACAGAGCTGGATTGGTCGGCTAAAATTTAACAATGTTCAACTAATGACAAAATCCCAAGCAAAAAACTAGGACATTTTATAGTCTTATTCGCCAACAATATGTTGTAAAATTAAATATGTAAGAACATACTGTAATGTTATAATTTCCATGTATCAGTTTAAATAGAGACTAGGGCCCATATTCATAAAGCTAGTTAAGTAGTTTGAAAAACAATTGCGAATTTTCTAGAATCATTTTAGATACATAAACACCATTTTTCTGTTTTTTTAAAAAGATCTCAAATTTAAGATGGGTAAAATTGATCAAAAGCGTGTGTCTAAATCTTACCCAGGTAGATTGGTGTTTAACGACATGCTAAAGGGCATTTTACTTAGAACACCAACTTTATGAATACGGGCCCTACGGGGTGTACTTCCAATGAGTGAATAGCAACACAACCAGTTATGTGTTAAATACTACTGCTCTGTTGAAAACTCAACGTTCCTCAATAGAGGACAGAATAAATATACTTTAATTTCAGTGCCAACTTAGGTAGAGCACTAAATCTTATTTTGACATTTTAACAAAACAGAGTGGCTTCCCTTTGGTAAATAACATTGCTATTTTACGACAAGGTAGGACAAATCCTAGACGGCGAGTTCTGTAGCTCTGATCGTATCATGTAGCCTAGACAAATCCAAGGTTTTTAACATGGGCTTTACATGCAATATTTCTGATTAATAAATGAACTTTACACAAATCCTATTCATTTTGTTTTCCCAAAGCTTGAAAAGCATTTTTCACAAAAGTGATCATTTTCAGAGTTTTTTTTTAAAGGACTGGCTTAATTGTCGTAATGCCATTACCGGGAACTTTTGCATTAGATCCCCATTGGGCTGGGTACCATAGAGGTCATCTACGTATATAGACATAAAACGTATTAACTCTATATACATTGACGACCTCTATGGCCCCTGTGATGGAGCTGATGTAAGTGGGTTGACAGAAAGTCACTGTCTCAATGGTCTAATGACAAAACAGATGCGATGAACATGTATTTAAGTCTGGGGTTTAATAAATCCTATCTTTTATAAGTGTTCTACAGAAAAACGAATGTTTAGTCACTTTGGGCATTTTTATCTCCATGGCAACTAGGACTAGACAAATTACACACAAAACAGATGTCAAAATTTTATTTCAATCCTGAAAAATGTTGTGAAGCTTGGCGCAGACCGATTATATACAGGTCATTCACACCAGTAGATGCCAAAAAAAATGTATTTTAAGTCCAGAAAAGATTGATAAAAAGGAGCCTGCAAACTTTACAACGTTTTTCTCACAACTTTGATTCAAAAATTTCCTTAAACAGTTGTAGTCCTTAAAAGGGATCCTTAGCACACAATATGATTTCTATACAGTTTTTAATACTCATCACAAGTTCTCTTTACAATATATAATATCTGACATTCTATACTGGCTCCAAACATTTGCATTAAGCTCGGAAAATACTGTCAAACTTTCTCTAAAAAAATAGCATTTTGTGTCACTTCCACGCATCCTTAAGTCATGCACCTGTTCACCATGAAGCCAGTAGTACCAATCTTTCATGTATATTTCGACACATTCTTCAAATGCTAGTACATCAACAAATACACCAAGATATATTCACAAAAATGAGTAGAATTGTAAACAGAAATGGTAATATGTTCCCTCTTCTGTTCTACAGAATAAAATGAATTTCTTCTGTTTGGAGATTTCTTTATCGGCGATCACGGTGGCGATGGCGATCACGGGTCCCACCACCATGCGTGGTCCGGCGAAGGAAATCATCCACGTCACGTTCATACTGTAAATATAAAATTAACGTAAAAGAAAATAAATAAATTATAGCATTAATTTGTCTTCATTAAGGCACATCAGTTCTGTGCTAACAAAAAAAAACTGAACAGATGACAGTTACAGCTTTAGTAAACTACACTAATTCTTGAGGAAAATGATTCCTGCAGTAACGCCTATTTCTGGACTGAAGTTAATAATAACATGGACTGTACAATTACACTATGGCAGCAATATTGTTTGAGAAATAAAATGTTTGATTACGGTTTAAGTCCTACTCCAGAAATAGGGGTAATTTGCTTGTATGACTGATTTGTCCACTTCACGTTGTTGCTTGTCTTATTACAGTGGTAAATGGGGAAGATTGTTTGATTGCAGTTTAACGTCGTACTCATGGGTATTTCACTTATTTGATGAGAAAACGAAGAAGAAACCAAATGCAATTCATTAAGTCTTCACATGAGGAATACATGTATATAGAAATGGCTAGATATAAATAAATGCATTTCTTTTCAAAGTATTTTGCCCAAGATGTATTGAATGGCAAGCTTTTCTTTTAATTACACTCTGGTCATCAGAAAGGTGGACTTACAGATCTGCTGTTACGAGATCGCTTGTGTTCCTGTCTGTTGGAGCGTGACGGCGGTGGTCCACGGTGGTAATCTGGCGGTGGACCATAATCTCTGGGTGGTCTATTATACTGATGACCAGGGTACTGAGGCATTGGCTCCATATGACCATAACCAGGGGGCTGAAAATCATAATATCAGGGTAATGCATGAAGGATTTCTTTCAACTTACGATTTCAAATGGGCTACACGTTTGTTCAAACAGATGGCTTGTTAATAAGAAAAGATTGACTCCACATTCTTAGAATGTGGTTAAACTTTGGTGTGCTGTTGCATGTGTGAACACAGAAGGGTGCTTTTAAGATGAGTGGCTTTCAGCTGATATTCATAACTAAAACCGTTTTTATGTATGTATTCGTCTTATGTGTTTGTTTAATTGGGTTTTAACACCATACTTAAGATTATTTCACTCACATGAGACTCACATAAAAACAATGAGACATTGAAACATTGCTTTACTCTGTCTGTGTGAACGCTTTTCTCGCCTCTTACGATCTACCGAGGAAGCTGAGGGAGTATTCTGCAGGGCCATGGCCCACCCGCTCCCTCATGGGGCCTGATCGACCGAGGAAGCAGATGGAGTATTCTGCAGGGCCATGGCCCACCCGCTCCCTCACAGGGCTCTAGTGATAGCAGACCTTTTTTCTGAACCAGCTTGGAAAGCAAACTAGTAAAGATTAAATCTAGACACCTGTCGACTGAGCAGGCCTTATATATTCAGTTTAATGAAGGCAACATGATAATTGTGTATTCAAACTAAGCTTGATTTTGGTTAAAGACATACTTATGTTATTATACTCTGATCACCATTTTTCGACCACTTAAGAAAGTCACATAACTCATTAAAAAGTGTCTTAACTAACATTCACACAGGTCTCTAGACGCTCTTTTGTTAAAATTATTCACAAAATACTTCTCTTCGATTTTAACATCATTCTGTATCAAAAAATTACAGAAAAACAAGCGCAAATAATAAAATGTTCGAAAACCGATGCTGTTCGCAAACCGGTGATCGGACGATACATTCATTTGACGGTTTTGTCAGCCCGCTTCTATCAAGATCAATGATATCCAGCAGTGATTTATGTCAAGCGTTTTCTTTGTTAAGTCAAGTCTTCACTTGCTAGGGTTGAACAATTTTATATCAATTACCAAATATTTTGATTATCAATTATTAAGGTAGGCCACATGCTAGCCTGTACTTACAGGAGGGCAGTATGCTGGTACCCCAGGGGGAGGGGGTGGTCGGGCATGATGAAACTCTCTCATATAATCACTGTATGACTGAAAACATAAGACCTCACATCATTAATAAATTGGTTTGTGTTTAACGTTGTCGCAGTGCCCAAGAGTATTTCACTTGCATGACAATTATAGAATGTTAAGTGTTTTGCTCTGTAGAAATATTAATGTTACTACAGTGTAAAGTAAAGCATTATGTCTGTACTTGAAACATACTGCCATTAGCGACTGAGGATTGTGGTTGATTGATTAATTGACACTAGCACAACCAAGATCTGATGAATTCCCATAATGTTGGAAGGTAAATTTATCTCCAGTGCTTAGAAAAGGCAGTATTGCTACTCTTCAAACAAACTGCCCTTAGCCAGAGGGTTGGTCAGTAGGAAGCTCGTGATGGCAGATTTGACCAGGAAATCATATTGAAAAGGCCCAATGGATGTTGGTTTCATTTGGGTTTTAACAGCGTATTCAGGGGTATTTCACTTATAGGACAGATTCTCCATTTTACACTGTTCCTTGCTTTAATAAGAATGAAAACGGAGATTGTTTGTTTGATTGGTGTTTAACAATGGCATTTCACTTATATGATGATAGATTGACCATTTCACACTGTACACTCAGCCTTATTACTGTGGAAAACTGAAATTTGTTTGTTTGTTTGATTGGTGTTTAACGTCGTACTCAAGGTTAATTCACTTATATGACGACGGACACAAATATAGAACATCACAAACAAATCTGCTTCCTGTTACCCTTTAGCTCTGAGAACACCAGGGCAATAGAAATCAACCTCTTTTCTCGCCTCTTACAATCAACTGAGGAAGCCGAGGGAATATTCTGCAGGGCCATGGCCCCCCGCTCCCTCACAGGGCAACAATAAGGCAAACCTTTCTAAATACATGTAGTAATAAAGAGTATATTACACAATATACCATTCAAGTTAAATAACAAAAAGTGTTATTTAATGATAATGAAAAGGTATTTCATAAAAATAATAAATATTATGAATCAGCATTTCTGAAACTGGTATTTAAAACATATTAATGATAATTTTATTGCTTTTTTTTAGGTACATGTACTCCTTGAATTTTGAATCCCATATAATTAGGTTTTTACAACATAATTAAAATATAATTAAAATATAATTAAAAAATTAAATATAATTTTGACAAGAGGCCACAATAAGTGATTGTGGTTTTATCACTTTGTTTCTTTGATCATTTATTGTTTTGTTTGATTGGTGTTTAACGTCGTACTCAAGGGTATTTCACTTATATGACAACGAATAGCCCCTTAACACTGCACTAAGCCATATTACAGTGGAAAACCAGGAGGTAACCTTCTAAAAACCACCCCTGAGAATGCCAGAGCTACACCATGTGACTCGCTAATATACCTGATGGTTTGTTTGTTTGATTGGTGTTTAACGTCGTACTCAAGGGTATTTCACTTATATGATGACGGACTATACCTGATGGTCGACAGGCAGACTCGATCCGGTGAACGGTACATCGAAGAAGGTTCAGTTTAGTAAGCGCACACGATACCACGGCTGCGGGCCGTTTATTTCATTAAGGCATGATGCCATACTTAAGGTTATTTTACTACCTCACATGACAGCATCAGCTCCATAGGCTTAACTGTATTTCTGAAGGGGCCCTTGAAAATCATGTCGATCTCAGTATACTTGTCTAAAAATGTCTCTTTAGTAAAGTTCTAAGCAAGTCTCATTTAAAGATCGCACATTTTTTCACCTTACTATTAACTAGCTTTCTGTTTACATTTATTAATACCCTGGCCGATTGATCAATGCACACCTTATCACTCAGCACGGCACAAACGTTTCATGTTGAAATTTTGGTCCATTTAATCAATTCATAGTCAATGGCTAGCTTAGGCTTCATTAATTAGACAAACAAAATGGTATTACACACGCTAAATGACTTTGCCAGGGGCCCTTCATTTCGCTTCTATTAATATCTGATCCACTTGGTTTCATTGATCTTTATTAGTACTCAATAACTGTAGCAAACAGTCCCACAGTCAAACGGTAACTGGATTTTAAACGCTTTTTATAAAGGCAAAAATTTATAAATCTCAATCATCCTTTTTTTAAGGCTTACCTGTACTTTACCAAAGCACACAAAGGTACATGAATAAATTAACTAAAGCTTTAAGTATGAGAAATGACATTAAGTAGGAAATAGTTTTCTGTAGATGAAAAAATAACGTCCTGTATATATGAAATTTTCATGGGATCTTTCTGTAGATTAAATATTTGCAAAAACTATTTCTGTAGCTGAATGAGAACAAAAAAATTTCTGGAGATGAAGTAGTTTTCATGAAGCAAACTTTCTGTAGATGCAAATGTATTAAATGACTTTCTGTAGATGAAATAAAAAAAATGACTTCATGTATGTGTAGATGAAGAACTACAAAGGGACATTCTGAAGATAAAAATGTATTAAATGACTGACTGATGAAAATATACAAAATAAACTTTCTCTAGAGAAAAAAGAACAAAACAGTTCCTTTAAAGAAAATGTATGAAATTATTTTCAGAAAATGTGAATTAACAAAACTGCTTCAAGTAGAGGAAAATTTGTTTCAATAAAACAAAATTTTCAAAAAGCATTCAGTATAAAAACTTCACACAATAAATGAGATGCTAAATGGATATAGTGTTTGTTTGTGTTTGATAGGGATTGAAGTAATACTAAAGAATATTTAACTTCAAAGGCTTTATAATAGACAGAGGGGTGTCCACCCATCCAAAATGGATACCATGAATTTAACACTTGCCCGTTTTAAGAAACTTTAATATGCAGGAGATAGGGTTACTGTAAATATTGGACACCTAGTTAGTCAAAAAGTGATTCAAAATGACCACTTTGGACACCATACTTCTGATTTCTGGCTAAGCCCGTGTTTCATGACTTATAAGAGGACAGGTTGCCCATTTCACACAGTTTCTTGCTTTAATATGGTGGGAAACAAAAGGGTACCTGGTAAAGGCCATCCAGGCAATTGTCCAACCTACATTGCTGACTTGCTCATATTATGTTTGTGTTTGTTTGTTTGTTTGTTTGACTGGTGTTTAACGTCGTACTCAAGGGTATTTCACTTTTATGAAGACAGACACAAATACAGAAAATCACAAACAAATCTGCTTCCCATTACCCTTTAGTTCTGCAAACACCAGAACAACAGAAAACAGCCTCTTTTCTCGCCTCTTACGATCGACCGAGAAAGCCGAGGGAGTATTCTGCAGGGCCATGGCCCACCCGTTCCCTCACAGGGCTGCTCATATTATGATTCATATACCTGAGGTCAATGAACAGAGTCTGTAATCAATTATGGGTACATTGAATTAGGATTAGTAGGGGCCAACATGCTCCCCACTAAGCCCTGAACGCAGGCTCATAATACTCCGCAAAGGAGATGTTAAATGTATATATATATATATATCACGAAACCATTCCATGGCTAACTGGCTTTTAAATTAGTCATGATAGAGGTTATGTAATGGAATAACCTTATCAGAAGCACTAAACTAGTGGACTGTGCAGATCAGTAATGACTGATTGTTATAAGCTAACACGATTATACTGGATAAATTGAGTAGTCGATCATGCAGCTATCTACGAAAGCCAGTTTTTAATTCTCTCAGGAATGCACCTCGCTTAAAATGGCTTGATTAGGAGCAGTTGTCTGTCAATCTGAGCCCTGGTTTGAAGGCAGGTCAGGATTGAATTGCAGCCATTTAATTACATTGTATCTATATCAAGCTGGTAGAGTCAGACTGGCCTGTTATGTCAGAATAAATCCAGGTTAGCAAACTGATTGGATTCCTGTTGCCCCCTAGCTCTGAGAGCAACTGGATTTTTGTTGTTGTTGGGTTGGGGATTTACATCATAGTCAAGGGTATTTCACTTATATGACGAGGTACCAGCCCAATGGGTGAAGAACCACCCCTGACACCACTGGCAACAAACAATGACAAGGCGGAACAAATACAGGACAACAACAGGACGCAATACAGACACCATATAAATTGAGATATCACATCAAAGTATGAGTAGTACAGGTTAACACTGAACCATGCTTAAGTTGTTTAGTGTTAAACATTGTTCTAAAAAAAAAGGTGTATATTCGAGATATAATCATTCATGTATTGTTGTTTTAAAATTAAGTTCTTTTTCTTTTGAACTGTATAAAGGTTGAATAATAAAACTTTAGACCAAGTTTAAATTAAAGTCATACAACATATTGTTAAAATTAACATCTTGAAAATGACATATGCCTTAATAATTGCCAAAAACTAAATTTATCACAATCGTACTGCTCAATTTTAAGACGGTTTGTCGACTGGATTTTTCCCTGGGGGTGAAGTAGAGTTGTCTAATAGTCTGAAAGACCCCAAGGTGATATCTCAATTCACAAGCAGACAAAATTACATAATCCGTGCGAATTTATCGATTTCTCAGACTTCATTTGAACGCAGTAGATTGTATAAAACTCAATAAATTGGCTGGGAATAATCACATGGGTTTCACTGACTGTGAAGAAAAGGTCATCACCCCTATAAAATACCCCAGGCAAAGAAAAATTATGTTTTTATTGCATAAAAATAAATCAAATGCTTTCTCACTCCGAGCCACTCTTGTTAAAGTTACAGCATCAATTGAACAATGTTACTCAGGGCAGCTAAATATGCAAATCAAAAGAATGCCATCCATCACCATCACCAGCGCATTCACACATCGGTTATATTTTTCGAAGCTGTAAATTCTCAATTTAAGATGCATGTAAATAGCTATGGATTTAAAAACATGTTTATGTAGACCAATGCATTAATCTGGCTCATATTTTTCATATATTTCATATAAGTGAAAAACCCTTGAGTACCACGTTAAGCACCAATCAAATAAACAAACAGTAATTTCTCTCCAATTTTACCGTCTACAGAACATGACTTACAAAAGTCCTTGATTCATGTCTTAATATACTTCATAACACTTAAGAAGATCATCCACAGCTATGCAGGCCTGTGCAGTGAACTTTTCTGCCAAAACCTTAAAATCAGCCCTTAAAATTTTGTAAGATAACCTAACATTGGCCAAAATTGCTTCATAATACAAACTTCATTGATGGTCAGATCAATTGGTCAAAATCAACAAAATTGCAAATACATGAAAAACTGAAAACAATTTGGCAAACCTAAAAAAGTCCCCCTAAAATACCTTTGTATAACTACCATGAGAAAAGCCTTTTCAGTCTGTTCTCCCCAACAGCAACAGCTTGGTTATGGTTATTTAGGGATGCTTAAAACATGCTAGGGATGTTTTCTTTGAGTGATTGGCATTTTACGTCATGCTTAGGGGTATTTCATTTCACGATAGTGTATTCTAACAATAATTGACAGAAGATGTGAACATTTCCATAATGTTAGAAAGTTAATTTTCCCCCAGTGCTATTAGTTAAGACAACATTGCTACGCGCCATAAAACATACTGATCTGAACCAGAAAGCTGGATGTTTTGGAGTGCTTAGACAAAATAAAATGGTGAAAAATACATGAAGTAGGGTCTAACATAATATTTCTGTAAATGTTCATGTTCATATTTACAGCATCTAGGTCCAAGCCATAGATCTATAAGCTTACAAATGGTGGGTCAATAACATTTTATAGGTGACAGGATTTTAGCCAAGGGGTGAAGTGGGCTTGGGGGTAATAGATTTAGCTGAAGACCCATCCACCTGTCATTTTCTCAAAATGAATAAAATGACAGGTAGAACTACTGAATTTTAACATTGGAAAGATAGGAAAAAGGAAAATTTCGACGAGCAAAAATGACCTAAAAAAGGATGTATTAAAGGCAGAATTCCAGTCTTAACTAAGACACTGCTTCGGATGATATCTCAATTCACACCCAGACAAAATTATGCAATCTGTAAGAATTGATTGATTTCTCGGACTTCATTTGAACGCAACTAATTTAATAAAACCTAATAAACTTCATTCTGAATGAGCGCAAGGGTTGCATTGATTGTGTTAGAAAAGTACTTCATCCGATAAAATTCTCAAAAAAAGTTGTAAAGACATTTCTTTTGGTGACATATAAATAAATTCCACCCATCGCTCCAAGCCACTCTTGTTTAAGCGATGCGGACAATTGAACAACGCTTCTCCAAACAGCTATACATGCAAATCGGATTAAATGAACTTGCTCATACATCAATAACACTTTAGGAGCCGTAAATTCTCAAATTAGTGAAATTGAAAGTCATGGGCACACCTAGTTAAAAAGTTTTCAAAACTTCCTTAAAGTGGATGTTTGTTTGTTTGACGCTTGGGGTTTAACGTTGTTCTCAAGGGTATTTCACTTATATCACGATGGATTGTCCACTTCAAACTGCACCTAGCCTTATTACAGTGGAAAACCGTGAGGAAACTGTTAAAACCACCCCTGTGATTGCCTGAGCCAAAACATGTGACTGGCTCATATACCTGATGGTCGACAGGCGGCCTCGATCTCACGATGGTGGTTGGAGATGAAATCACCCCTAGATCAGTCAAAAGGTTACCACTTTACATACATGTTATTGTACATAATAAAATATGGCATGGAAATATTAGCTGTTTATTTTATTAATCTCTTAATCTTGGGATAACACCTCCCAGAAGTGTTTAAGCTAGACTTGGGAAGCTCTGAAAGGTCCAGGGCAACATGAAGCTCCTTCTGCCATTAATCTTAACACTAAATATAATAATAATATAATACAAAATAACTTAACTTAATGAGGATAAATTTAGTAAGATTAAAAATGTGCTCTTCACTGCACGCCTCAATTAACACCGTACATAAACATATATGCATATTATTTAAATGTCAAAAAATGTAAATATAAATAAATAGATAATCATAAATGTTATCAAGCTAACCTTACTAATAAAATGATCAAAGTGTTCAATTTGATATGTAGATGATTTAATGTAATAAGTATATGACATGTTTGCATTTGACTTAGGGCTGTGTCTCTTTAATCCCATCTAACACCCACAGACAAGGGCTTAGGCAGACACCTGTCCACCTGTCCAAATGGACACCCTGAAGTGAACTATTGCTTCATTTGGATACCCTGTTTTAAGAAACTTTAACATACAGCATATAGGAAAATGATTAAAATTGGACACCCAGTTATATGAAAAGTGAAGCAAAATTACCATTTTGGACACCCTACTTCTGATTTCTGACTAACCCCCGGCCCACAGAGGACATGATATATATGTATTTCACAAAATTCCTATCTTACTACATGTACATACATGTTACATAATCATATAATTAATGTGTAGAAAATACTACTTATTCTTTTGTGGTACACCTGTGTTGAATGATGAGATTTCAGCAGACTCACAACTGTTTAATCATGAAATTTATAGGAGGTAAATGTGCTAAATCTTTGCAGGGTGATATCTAGTAAACATTACCCAATCTGAAAGCATTGATTTCCTCAGCTTCATTGGAATGCAGACTGCCTGTCGATCGTATAAATACCATTAAACACAGTAATCAACGCGAATTCATGGGTTACGCAGAAAGGGTCTTGATCCCATGAAACTCTGCAGGGACAACATGAAAGCACCTTTTGGTAATCTGCTATTTGAAAAAAAAACAAAAAAACCTTTCCTGAAATAACACAGGGCTTAGATGCATTTCATTTATTTGATTCTAACCGCTATCGCTTTTTTTTTGTTTGTTAGAGATTGGCTACCATACAATGTAATCTGCTAGAGAAAACCAGGACTTATGGCGTTTTTATTTATTTGATTCTATCCACAAGAGCTTTTGTTCCTTTGTTTGATTGGGGTTCAAGATCGTACTTAAGATTCTGTAGTTCCTCTGAAGAGTTTAACATAATATACAAGTAGTGTGATTATCTTTATGACGATGGCATAATAAATGCTGAAATATTGAGTCAAAATGAAGATATATCGTTTTTCGGAATAACACTACTTGCGTAGTACTTAAGATTATTTACCAAAAATAAAAACCAAAAAAAAAAACCTAACAAAAAAAACAAAACAAAAACAGGACGAACGCAAGACATAATACAGTCACACCACAACCCATCTTCTTTCTGTTGTCCCTTAACTCTGAGAGCACCTGGGTAACATGAAGTTCCCTCCAACCACCCGCCCAGTGCTAAGTAAATACATTATATATGTGGTTCCAGACACTGCTCCTAGCTGAAAGGGTTTAATCAATTTCCATGGCAATGGGAGCTTAGTCATTCAAACCAACATAGTGACATTTGTATTTATTTTTCTGCAAATACCTTTGTTCATATTTGGCAAAAATAAATTATTTTTTTTCTTTGTGAAAATATAGTGTTTTGAAAGAATTTACAAGATTTTAAAATCAGATCTTAAAATAATATGAGGTTAGAGAGCCAGTGTAGACCTCAAAATGGTTGTTAATGCACCTCGGTTAGAAAACACCACACTTTGTCGAGATGGGGTTTTTTTTTTTTCACCCCTTTTTCTGGTCGGTATTGAAAGTCATTTCTCCAGACAGCCAGATTAACCAAATCTGATCCAATAAACACCCCCTCACATCAATTACATCAGAAGCCTGGTCGTAAACTTTCCAATAATGATGCAAGACTTAACAGTAACTTAGATCCTGAGTTAACCCTTGGGAACGAATTCATGCCGAATCAAGACAATTATCTTAACATTAAACATTTTTATTTATGATCGTTTTATAATGACACCATGGCAAGCTATGAAATTGTATCTACTTGTGCAAAAAATTTATATTAAAATAAAAAAGAAATAAAATAAGTTGCACAGAATTCAATGCTCTCTTTAGTTTTTCTCGTCTTACATGTAGTTCTTGGCTATTAAACAATGAAACTATTTTTGATATACATGTAAAAAACAAGTGTGTACAGTTTGAAGAAATAACTAAGATACTAGAAACATTGATGGTCAATTTTCCACAATGTCCATGTAGCCTTATACACATCTACACATTAACTATATGATTTTTTGCACATCATATTCTGTACTGAAGGCAGAGTTTGACTTTTGTGTCTTTGAGAAAGTGAATATTAACAGTATTTTAGCTATTTTAAGATAAAATTTTCTTAGTGAAAGTACAGCCTAAAAGTAACTTAATGTATGGATGCACCGAAAATGCACCCATTTCTGACACAGCATAAACAATAGATGCCAGTTAGCGCACTCACATTTGTCTGCTCTGCCGCTCATTTTAAAAAAAAAGCCCTTTCATGAAAACAACAGAACGCACCTAGTTTGCAAGAAGACGCGTGTACTGAAAAAATCAGCTCATCGGAATTTCTTTCCAATCAAAAAATATATCTGAAACAAGGCATTCACGTGAGTCTGCTGTTTTGGAGGGAACCAATAGAAAACCGCTAACGAAACAAGCATGGCAGGAGCCTAAGAGTACATGAGGACTTCCGAAAACGCGTAAAAAATAGCTGTTTTTATTTAAATGAGTCAGAGACGCATAAGAGCGTGGAGTGGCGCGTTTCGTAGACTCCGTTTTTGGCGAGCTTTTGTTTATGTTCCAAGTTAAGTTATTCTAGTTTGTATTGTAGTTAGAAGTATTTGGTTTATCTGACTAAGTATGAAGTTAAACACCAATTACAGGCCTGTGTTATCTTTTCTGGCAGAACCTTAAAACCAGTCCTCTAAAACTAAAGTTAACCTACATGTAACATTTGCATGTACCAAGGCTTTGCTCATTTTGCAAAAACAGAACTTCATTTAGGAAAAATAAAGTCAAATTGCTTTATAAAACCAACTTCATTGATGATCGGATTGAAAAATTTGTCAGAATCAGAAGCAAAGCGCAAATTTTGATGAACATTTCAAACAATATGGGAAACGTTTTTATCAGTCCTCCTAAAATTAGTTTGCATAACTATGGGGAAACCAGGTTCAGTCCCTTATCCCAAACAGCACTGGCCTATTATCATATCTTTGGCTAGAGTGGCTTGAAAAAGAGACCTAAATCCGGCAAATTTTTACTTTATCTAACTTTTAACTGGCTTTAAACAGGCACCACAAAGTAATGCAAGCTTTGAGTATACTCTGATAATCTATTGTTAAAATGAAACAGGTACGGAGGAAGGTTAAATTGGTTTGAAGAATGGGACGAGGTTACCACAGTCCTTGAGTATACTCAAAAGAAGATTTCATACTTAAAGTGTTTGTGTTGTTTGTTTGATTGGTGTTTAACGTCGTACTCCAGGGTATTTCACTTATATGACGACGGATTGTCTATTTCACACTATACACAGCCTTATTACGGTGGAAAACCGAGAGGAAACCTCGTAAAAACCACCCCCACGATTGCCGGAGCCACAACATGTGACTCCCTTATATACCTGATGGTCGAAAGGTGGACTCGAACCATTGATAATTGAAGTGTACAATGAATGAAATGGTATCAAACGAGCACATTTAAAATAAAAGAGACTTTTATTAATTTTAAAAATCTTAATTCAAATTAAGGTATGATTGCGAAAACATCACATTCACAGTGATAATTATTTTATTTGGCATCAAATTTATCATGCAACTCCACACCATCTAGCTTGAAAGCATCATCATCATCATCGCTTTCATCAATGTCAGAGTCTTTATTCATTTGATTTTCCTTTTCTAATTCTTTCATCATCATGGCTCCAAAAGCTTTATAATCCTGTAATGTTGTATTACCAAATTGTTTGGCAAAATTTTCATCTGAAGTATCAATTATATCTTTTAGGAGAGGGTTAGTCATTCGCACTGGATCGTCATCTCTACGAGGTCTCACATAAAGACCATTCCTTGCAAGAAAAATATGGCGCATCTTCACAAAATTTAACGGATAGCTGAACAGCTTAGAGTTCACCATTTGACGCTGTTTCACTCCCATAGTGGAAAATGCATAATGAAAGGTCTCAAAAACTCTTGACCAGTCTTCTGAAAGAATATTTGGAGACTTTACAAACAATGGCACAATGTCATCGGTTTTGAAAAGAGCTTTCAACGCATTAACTCGATTGTTGATAGATTTTGAATCATAAGTCAATAACTCTGGATGTTTTGACACAATGGCTTGAAGTTGTCCATCTTTCATTCCTGATTTTCTCAAAGTGTTTAGACTTTCCATTAAATGCTTCTGAGATAAATCTGTCTTGATTCCACTAGATAACAGAGATGATGCTTGACGATTTGTGAAGCCAAAGGCACAAAGGTTGTCAACAATGTCATTTAGTTTTGATTTTGACTTTGTCAGGAAAGCTGTATGCATAACAAACACACCTTTAATCATATCTGGTTCCCATCCTTTTAACAAAAGATTGTCTACTTTTTCTCGCACAGTTACTCTGGACACTGTCTGCACCATGACATCTTTTTTACCAGCTGATGCCAAAATCTCTGAGACAAGTGAATCAACTTGTTCTTCAGTCAGCTCAGGCTTCAAATAAAAATTCTTGTCTTCTTTATGGTGTTTTCTTGGTCCAGTCACCCATTGACTGTTTTTACTTAATTTAAAATCTGCAGTCACACTAAAATTCTTAGAGATAAGGTTGGGTCTAGTTTCAAACTGAAGATGTTTATATGTCAATTGCATATCCCTGTCATGGAATTGTCCTAGCAATTTTCTCAATAGTGAACAACCTGGGATTGCACTGTTTGATATCCTCCGCAAACCACTTGGAGATGAAGTCAGAAGATGCCATGTGCTTAAAAATCTCTGATGAACCAATGCCATTATAAGACAGTTTTAACTGACATCTGAAAGGAAAAGAATCAAACCATTAGTAAAGTACCAATTAGGAAATACTCTTGCTAAAACTGAATGCACATTGATCTTTGCGAAAAATCAGTAGCATACTTATAAAACCTTTATGCTTAATTCATTCACTAATTAATACAGATTTAAAACAAATTTTTTGATCATTAAGAAAGATTGAAAAATGTGCAGACACAACCATTAGAGTTTTAGGCCTATTTACCAGCAGTAAATTTAGTCCCCAACAAACTATTACCAAAATATGTGAGAAAGACACTGGTCCATTAAACAGCACCTAAAGTCATCTGTGGAATAGACTAGAGGCTCGCTTTATGTCTGGGGAATTCCTTCAGCAACAAGAACTGATGATTAGTTTCACAAAATAATGTCATTAAAATGATTGTTTTCTTTGTTTGTTCCCCCAAAGATTTATTTGTTGAGATGCTAGACCTGTAGCAGTAGCCATTTCAGTTCTAGTTCGAGATTCAATCTGCCCCAGTTTCCTCAGATTCTGGTTTAGTTTTTTTTGTTTGTTTGTTTTGTTTGTTTGATTGGTGTTTAACGTCGTACTCAAGGGTATTTCACTTATATGACGACGGACA
>JAVFBW010040168.1:0-13568 GCA_034783835.1 Mopalia ciliata
TCATTTTAATAAACATTTGTCATTAATTTTGTGAAGATTCTCTCCTCAGCCCACTTTTCGGGGGGAGGGGGGTGGGGGGACAATGCAAACAGCAAGAACATAAACCTTCATGATGCAAGTGAGCGTTTTACAAGGCCTTACCGCGTGGAAGAGAAAACAATAATTTCGGCTTGCAAAATCCGGTCCGAGTTAGGAACCCATAGGTATGGTGAAGATTTCAAATCGTAAGTATAGATTATAGCCATCTTTTAGATCACATAGAGATGTAAAAAGTAAGAGAAGATTCTCAACGCAGAAATAATTCGGATCTGCGACGGTTTTTCAGTTTGCATTATTAAAAAAGAGACAAACATTTCTGATTAGTGCCGGCAAGTTAACATGACATATACCTTTATGGTCTGCTTTCTGATGTATGGCTCGCCAATGAATTTAATTTATAACAGACCCAGATCTGTCTAGCTTTGGAAAAAGTGTTTCCTAACCAGTATCTTTATTTTGTTTTTCAGAAGTGTATCGAATATCAATTTCTGTCTTATTTTCCCAGATGATGTCTCAAAATCGGAAACTACAAATGTAAACTAGTTACTAGTATAAACATACACATACATATTCGGTGTGTACTCAAAAAAGAAACATACAAGTGGGAACTTAGTGAGCCTGTAAAGTTTGTATCAACCAACCAAGTTCAACCTTTTCATTTTTCGATCTGTGATTTTGGTATCAACTAACTAAATTATGCCATTTAATTTGACGGCATGTAAAGTTTGGTTTCAACAAAGCAAGTCCAACCATTTAATTTTTATGTCTGTAAAGTTGTTGTATCAACAAACAAAGCTAAAGATACATTTAATTTTACCTATGGTATTGCAGTTTGAATATTAAATATCAATTTAATTTAATTTGCCAACGTTTGACAAAATCCTTGCCCACTAGCTCGTGAATATGCTTGGTGTTGACAGTTTAATACATTCAATAACAATCTAAAGATCCTTTGAGTTCTTTCTTGAAAATAGCTCTATTGCCATTTGATTGTTTGTGAATATATATAGGCGTCCTATATGTTTAAAGTCAGCTACATCAATGTTAACACCACATGAATAAAAGATCTGGGGATATTTGCTAGCACATTTGTATCTGTTCTACAAGTGGATATGGATGAATAGCAGTTAATTCCGAGAGGCCAGTTAATTAGAATCCGAAAAAGAATAATATACAATATCCCTGGAGGTGGTCTAACTTTCCAGAGCTATCATAATGAAGACGTCCACAAACTGACAGGTGCTTTTCATATAGTAAATGCTATGAAACGTGTTTTGCTATGAGACCAAGACGAAGAGAATTTAATTTGCGAGGAACTTGGTAAGGCGGCCCCTAAGCATTGAACGTATGGTCCCCAATGACTCTCAGAATGTACGGTTCATAGAAGCCTTCCTAAACCAATTTCGTCTCCCTGTTCTCGTTTGTCTGCGGGCAGAAAAGAGCTCGTTGACGGCTGACCTGTTTGGGAGGCTTGTAATAGCTCCTCGAAAACGCAGTTAATCTCTAACAGACTAGAGAAAGATTGGCGCTGTCTCCCTGCTTGTCTACACCTCCGGTTATCACTTAAGTGTACATAAATAACCAAGAAAATACGAGCCTTTTATTGTTTGCTCAATTTCGGACTTAAGAAATTAGTGGATGTATTTAGAAACATCCCCATCGCTTGTAATTGCGATAACCTTTAAGAGACGGCATGACTAAATGCTTGGTCACTCATACCTTGGCTGTTCCACAGATCCACGGCTTTTATGTATTGCTGGGAACCCTTGGCTTCAAAATGAAACGATTTTTTTTCGGATGGATTAAAAAGGATTCAAAGTATACATCGGTGAAACAAATGATTCGAAATTCTAATTACAAACAGTTAAATTGGAGCGTGTAATTTAGTTTTCCCATTATCTATATTCAAGTGCAAAACTTTAATTGCCTATTTCTGGCAGACTACAGTTTCCATGGCGTATTTGTAGAAAATTATTCATGTTAGAATCTTTAAATTTGTACCATTGTAAAGAGCACAATGCGATCTAGTAAACGGTGTCTAATTTTTTAGATTGTCCCTGGCTTTTTAAATGTTTCTGAAAGTTTTATTTTAATCAAAATGGGGCGCCGTTTACTAGTTCAAGAACTTATCTACTCGGTTCACTAACTTATTGTGTCTTATCATTAATGTACTTCGTGAAGTAAACCATTTAAAAATGCAGTCTATTTTTTCAGTTCACATTTACTCGTTTTGCAATGTGTTTAGAAATAATAATTGGATTTTCACCACTTTCACTAATACGTAATCCTGAGTATTCAAGCTTCCCACAAATATATACATATATATATATGGTACAGATTTATAACCTTCTGGATTAGAGACTAAATACATCGGGTGTTCTGAAAATCGACCAAGGGACCCAGCAAAACCTCAAGTATTTTGTTAACTTCTGGTAAAGAGTGACACGAGTTATAGGTTGCTATTATTGGACGAATTGATTGGATATGTTCACTATTGATTGGAAGACGCTGCACGAAGTAGTAATGTATTTTTGGGTTAATGTCCTGGTTTTCACTGCTTTTATTTGTTGCTAGTGATGCCCACTAGAGGAAGGTTTCCCACGACCACTGGGCCTGTGTCCTCCGTGGTTTGAGTGAAAAGACTTCGAGTACTTTGCAAAACCTCAATAAAACATAAACAAACCAGGAAGGGTAAAAATGAGAAAAACTATAATTACTATTGTAATTTTCCAATTATTGAATAAAATTATTGTTTTAATTGACTACGTGCTATTCGCATTATCATGTATCGGTGATATAATTTCACGCGCATTCTTATAGGAAGAGTCGCTTTAAGCGGCAAGTGTATAATCAAATGGGACTAGTGAACAACATGTTGGTTGGACTGGAATTGTACGCCGCACTTTAGGTTATGTCACTTGTATGACGGCGTGCCATCCTGAACAAGATCACCGGGAAGAAACCGTTAAATCGTTAAAACCTATCCTGCGATTGCGGGAGCCACATCGTGTGACATTCGCATGCTTGGTGGATGAAAGGCGGAACCAGAAGAACGGTTCAAGAAAGACATAAGTATAGTGTATTGCAGAATTATCCCCCTAGACCTAGGTTAGCTAGGTTCCTCGTACAGAATAATTAAAGTATTGGACCTAAAATTCAGAAACAGCTCTCACAAAGACTTGTTAAAGCATACAAGAAAAAGATAACTCTAACAGGCTTACTGGATAATACAAAAGTATGGTCTATATCGAAACACTGACAACTGTCATCGTCGATAGCTTCTTGGGTTCATGTATATATCATTATAGTACAATTCTCTGGAGATGTCTATAGTTACCGATTCGAAACTTTAGATGAAGATAAAATCAGACACGTGTCTATGACAGTTGATCTAGAACACGAGAGGATCGTCGGGTTTATTTAGACAAAAGCGCAATCAGTGTTTGGAAAAGAACGAAATACATTTATACAATAAGTAGCTTTGATTAGATTTAGAATTAGATATTCATAACATATCATGCTGTGTTATTACGTTAAAGTGACATTCTTATTTTGACCTTTTGCTATTGTAACGTAATATTCTCTGATACGATTTAATGAACAAGGGACAATAAAAAAGCCCACGTTTTGACAGATTATTTTTTTTAACGTATATGTTAAAATCGTCTTTATAAGTGGTCTAATAAATATACAATGAACGTCTTAAAATTACTGAGATGTACTACTAAACCAGGTAGAAAGATGGGAAAATCTGTAGTATTGATTGGTTGATTGATTCGTGGAATAATTGGTTACCCGACCGACTAAATGATCCACTGATCGAACCAATCATTGACCGAACGACCAACCGACCGGCAAGCGGACTACCGACCAACCGACCGACTAAATGACTGACTAATCGGTGCTTAGGGCCGAACTCTAATGTATTTAACTTATATCGGAAGTGATATCACCATGAGCCTCACGGAACCCGTTCTATTTCTGTAGTCCAGGTATCATTTCACATTAGCGATTTCAACCCATTTTGATCTGTTGACAAATGTTTAGAAATCAACAGTCTCTTCGATTAAACCATAAATGATCGCACTAAATAGTCTACCGTTTAACCGTCACCCAGAGTGCCTCGTAAAGTATTATAATGCGCCTTAGTTTGAAACAAAGCCGGTTTCACGCGAGAGCGAACTTAGTTATTCCGTACTATTTTAAACCGATAATTGTCCCAAGCCTACAGTAATCGATGCAATACCAATCTGTGGACACATCAGTTCTTCAGAAAATCGTTAACTTTTGACTTTGTCACCATAAATCGTGGATCATTACAGCTAGTGGCATTCAAAATTACGTACATGACAATGTGTTAATTGATCGATGAGAAGCATATGCATCAACAAACATTCAACCACATTTTGTGCTCATTATACAATAAAACGTCAACGTGTTTTGCACTTTAACGTAGGCTCTAATAAATAGCTTCTTAGCACATGTTTTTTTCCATTTTGTTTTTTTCTACTTTCATTCGGTTAAGCACGGCATCAGTGCATGGTAGTTCATCAGATTTCGGCCAACTTCATAATACAAACACTAATTCGGCTGATTTGTAATTTTATCCTCTATGAAAATGTCTTTATTAAAAATAAACATAACAAATTAAATATCTATTTTGAAATAGTATTCTTCTTGAAGCATACAGTCCAACATGAGATGAACAAAGTGATAAATTATTCACTGGATTTCATCTGGTAGAATTCGTCGAGAAAAAGTACAAAAAAGAAGACTTTCAATGCTTTAATTCAAGTCATGTGATCTGCAATATTTGTCGTAATTCAACCCACTTCCGGGTACCTCCTTTATCCTTTCTAGTTTGAGCACCAACTGAAATTGTAAAAAAAATGACAAATTCCTATTCCAGCCCTACATCTGCAGACAAAAGCAACAACAAATACGACTCTGAAAAATCGGTATTTAAAATATAACGACACACTTTGAGCGAGGTACCCGGAAGTCCAGTAGAAGGGAACGAGACTTTCAGACCTGACCTGTTAGCTCTTCTAAACTTAAAACTGTTATAGTATAGATATAAAAGAACGGTTTCAAGACAGTGACTCGCACTGTTCAACCGAAAGAGGGTTACTGCAGACGATAAATTCTGTGTTTTGGTTAAAATCTCAGGACGTCATATTGTTAATTGTCTGCATTCATTACAGGAGAAGAAACGCGTTTTCATAGCGGGTTTTGGTCGTTTTCTTATACTATTTTAGTAACATAACAGCCCTCGGATTATGAAACTAATAATTAATAGTACTAAGGCAGTATTTAAAGTTTTACAAACCGGAAGTGACATACGCGGGCAAGTGACACACAATAACAACACCATTTCATATACTATAGCTACGATAAACCTATCATATCCAAGTCTTCTCTGAATTTTTCTATCTGGCATTATAATAAACTATAGGTTTTAATCAAATAATTCTATGGAAGAACTAGAATCCAAGAATAAAGTGAACGAATAAATACAGCAGTGTGTAAGCCTAGATGCGATCCTCACAGAATTGTATTATATAGGTCTTGGCTAGGTGTAATGACATGAAAACATAAAAATCAATACAAAAATGCCGTAAAAATGGAAAAGACAACTTAATTTAACAGGTGTTAGCATGGATGGGGAATTAAAACTTTCCATATCAGTACTCAGTCCAGGCGCTTTTATCCGCGATAACCTTACTGATAATAGGCTTGGAACCAGTGAAAAGCTCAGTCTTTCTCCCGTTGGTGAATAGCTGAACCCGCGGCATAACTTCCCTGCCTTCTTCCTGTCTGGTATCGCCGCTTCACGCACTTCCTGAATATATCCCTGCCTATCAGAGCCTTTTGTTCTGGGGTATATGGAAACACACACAGTATACAGCATTTTTTTTAAGAACCTTTGTTACGTTTAAATCGGTCAATTCATTCTGAAAGTCCTTTTCATAATCGGATGGCACAAAATGTTCCACGCACACTCTTAAGTTCTCTAACCTGTCAAATGATAGGTTTACTGGCAAATCTTTGTTTCTGTTTTTTACCAGCCACTGCGTTAAAAAACAGAATCTTTCAGGAAACAGAAAAATGAAATTCCTTTTGCAAAAACCAATTCGCAATTCTCACATCTAGGTACTATGCAGACAGATGTAATTCTTGTCAGAACTGAGACATCCATAGGTTTAACACTGCAATAGCATACGATATGTTGTAAGTCACTTACACCACGCCCATCACTCCGGTTTGTAATATTTTAATTACAGATTTTATTTCAATTAGTTCCTTGGTCTGAGGGCTGTTATGTTACTAAAATTGTATTTAAAAACGACGAACAGCAACTGTTAAAACACATGCCTTCTCCTTTGTTTTCCAATTTAACAATGAGTGTTAAATGTATGTTGCCTTGGTGGTAAGTAAAGTACAAAATACTGTCACATTTGTAGATATATTTTAATGGGCCTATTTTAACACTAGACGTTCGCGCGCTAACTGAAGATTAATCCTATGCTGTCGCCATAACGTCCGTGCTCACGACAGACTGTGATAGGAACCCGATTGTTGTTTTACTCCCATTGAATGTGACTCAGTATTACAATTGAACATTTGCCTCGGGTGAGTTATCCTTGCTCAGCAATGTTTCAGCTATGAAAGTTACTACTTTTTGTTAACTTAGTTTACTTTTAAAATGTAATGGGCATAATCCAAATATTTGTTAATTTTGACAAATTGCAAAAATTAAACCATCGATCGATCCATCCAACACGAGATCAACAACATTTCTCAGATTGACTTACTGAAAGTTGATATGTGGTTCATATATATGACGAGTCCACGGGAAGAACAATCTAAGTCACAATGATCATGTTTTCCAAAAAACGAAAAAGAAAGTTTAGAGAAATACGGATGTCAGCCGACAAACTTAAGTAGCAGCTAAGTTAATTTATTACAGACTATCAAGTGTAATCTATTTTGCACTGGGTTTATTAATACATTAAATTTATATTTCACAAAAAAGATGCAGTTAACAAAATGACCGACTGGGCATAGATCGTTTCTACCTGCATTGTGTAGTATATGTGAAACCGCATTGGTTTATCTAACTTGAATTTTTCAAAAATATGACTTAGATCGTTCTTACCGTGGAAACTTCATATATATTTAATCTGCGGATAATTATGTATATTACTGGAAATTTATGGCTACAGATAAGTCACAAGTTCACTGAAAGCAACCTGTACAACGATGGTACTGACAGTACATAAATCTGAAACAATCCTTGGAACATCCTGATCAAACAAAAAACAAAAATGTCACTTGATGTAAACAATTGAAATAGCTTCTTAAACTCGATCACGAAAGAGCTGGCAGAAAAAACATATGGTATTTAGTTTAAGTTCGGTTCATAAAATGCTATTTATAAAGAATTTTATTTTATTTTTCGTCACCACAGTGTACTTTGCGGCAATAAATTAAGTGTGTTCACCTTCAACCTTTCCTTGTAAAAGATCATTGCTTTCCCCTTGTTTTGATGACCTTTAATACCAGGCTTTTTCTTTACAAGACGAAAAGACATGAAGCCACTCTTAATTATGTTCAACGTTCATGCTCTCTTTGCATAAGAATAAAATGGGTACTTTTCGGACGCAATGCTCATTTTCATCTTCCATAAGAACGACCAATTTACGGATGAGAGAGTTAACTGAAAGGGCAAAGATTTTAAGCTGCATTACCGGACAATTTCGTAGAGTCGGAGGTGTCAGTTTCTATGACCGTTGCTTGCGGAAAAATTTGTGTGGCATACGATTGTTAGGTTAAACTTAGTATATCGATTTAGTTTCTGCTGGTGTAATATAACGTTTAATTGGACATTATAAAATATATCCTTGCCAAAGGGTTTGCCTTCCTGGGACCGTCATCAACTCCCTCCTCATTCCACTAGGATTACTTCGTTCTGCGCGGCAGGATATAAGAAGGTGAAGGTTTCGGACTTTGCGGAGAATAAATTTGGTTACTCCCACGCACTTCCGCTTCAGCTCAAAAGAAAAGTCTCGCTTTTCTCCAAGGAATTGCATTTGTGACTTCTTGTTGCTTTATCAGGCCAATTGTTAACAAGATCATAACTCGACCACTTTAACGTCACCACTGTAAGCTCGATTGTACACGACCCCTCGCTCATATTTTAGTCCCCATTTGCTCATACCTCTTGACAACCGTAATCCCAAAGGTTTCTATGAAAGTATGGTTAAAACAATCCATCAAAGGCAGCCTTTAATATAGTGGATATTTTTTCTTCAAAGTTTGGTCTATGCTCATTTAAAGCACACGTCATATTTTGTATCGGACTGCGCTCAGCGGTATTGATAAACCATTTCGCGGAAACAAGTTGAAATGACGCCGCAGATTTAACGTTTCCTTCGCGATCGTGTTCATGCCGGGAAATGTGTCTCCGGTAACCAAAAATACCTGGACTTTGAACTATTTATAGCGGGGAGAAACAAGAATGTGCATGTCACAATTAAACCTTAAATACGTCAATTTCTGGGGAAATATTTTATGAATGGTGGAAACAGAGTGGTGAATTGAATGACAGGCTGGCTGATCGAACAAGCGCTCGTGAACTAACAACTACGGCACTTAGGAAAGGTGGATACGAGTAACGCTTAGCCTGCTTCCACACAGTTCTCGTTAAAGCTGTACACTCAGGCTATTAAGACAGATCGATAGTACGATTTGACTGATGATCACACTGATTGATATCTGTCCTATCTCCACTTTACTCTATTCTCTCATTAGCTCAGCTTCTTGACATTGCACAAAAACACCACCCTGGCCCGGCACGCGTACTGCAAAAACTTCAAACCATTATAAAAGCCAATTTGAGGAACCTCTCTTAGATGCAATCGTTGGAAAGTAGAATAGATTTAACGTGTTCGCCCAAACCCTTTGGTACGGCCCATTCAATACTTAACAAGGCAGATGGATAGTGACTGTTTTAGAGGAATTTAGTAAAAGCAACTGATTTATACAACGCAGATATTTACGTTCCTCGGCATCTGCATAGTGTGACACTGGCTCGAAAACAGTCCATAGTGTAACAATTCAGTTGCGGCACTAGTCGAAAAGCGAATCTACGGCGGGATATCGTCCGAGCAACTGTGTTGCAAAGCCGCCTGAGAAGGATTATGTACGATTTTAGGAAAAGTGATCGCTCCAGCAAATGTGGGTGGAACAAATGTTGATTACCGTTATTTACACAGTACAAGTTAGACATACTATAACAATATTATTGGCAATATGGAGAAAGTTTCTCGTCTATTTTAAAAATATGTTTGATTTAATAAATTGTTTTTTCGGAGCTCTGTCTTCAGTATTGTGTTTCTACTCGTTACAACATTTGACGCTTCGATCTAACATTTCGTTCCCACAACGCTAGTTAATTTTCATACATGAATTTCATATATACAATTCGTTTCTTTTTTCATATTGCTATGTCATAAATTAATTTTCACACGTTCATGATAGCGATTTTTTTTAAATGGCTTTTAAAACTCTGTATCAACCCAACAACGCAATTTAAAAAAAAACTTGTTTGTTTGTTTCTTTGTTTGAGTTTTAAAACCGTACACAAGGTTACTAATATGACGGGTACCAGCCCAATGGGCGAAAGAAACCACCAATGACGTCACTAGTAACGAGACAGGCCAATTAAATGGCGAAATACAAATCCATTTGCTACCCATTTGCTCTCACAGCACCAGGGCAGAATGAAGCTCCCTCCAAACCTCACATAACACAAATTTATATTGTCTCTGCGAGGATATGTAATGGACCGAATTCGGATGCATGTAATTACATATACTAGCCAGCCAGCCTATAGTTCATCGTTTACTTTGCTAATAAAAGCTCCGCTCTGATTGTGTGCGGCGAATAGAGGTCACTCGAAATTTGCTTTTAAAGACTACTAGTTACTCAGCTTTATCCGTTTGTCAAGATATATGTCATCACACAGATTTGCTACATGTCAAAGAAAAATCATTATTTCCGATGCCTTTATTTTTTAAATTACATTGATTTAATTATTTTATGTTTGATCTGTATGCATTCTAATATTAGATTCTTGTTTTATTCCATTCGTCAACGCTTTTCCGGCAAACTCTATGTCCTATAAGGCAATAATCTCAGCTTCGAACCCCTGTAGAGCGATGCACTTTTCTTCTTATTAACTTTTGATAATGCCAATACTAAACTGATACTCTAGTCTTGGTATTTTAGATGCAAGTCGTGCTCTACACATTATCGTATTTCTACTAAGCAACTTTCAAACCGCTTAATGCTTGATTTTCTCCTCAGCGGTGCCTATGGGCTCTTATTCAATCGGGACTAGCCTCATTGACTATATTTAACCGATTTTGAGTGACTTTTCCTGTTTGCTATTTATGATTAATTACAAGCGGCTCTCGTAGATTACAAACTATTGATTGATGATTATTTGGAATACTGTATTTTCCAAAGTCACCGACAAGCATGAATACATTCCGGCGGTGTTATGTTAACTGTTATATGACTGAAAGTAATGATAGATTGATTTATCGATCGATTGATTGAATCATTACTGAGTGTTGATTGATTTGTGGATTGATCCACCAGTTAGTCAGTCAAAAAAGTCAAAGCATGAATAGATTCCGGCGATGTTATGTTAACTGTTATATGACTGAAAGTAATGATAGATTGATTGATTGATCGATTGATTGAATCATTACTGAGTGTTGATTGATTTGTGGATTGATCCACCAGTTAGTCAGTCAAACAATCAAAGCATGAATAGATTCCGGCGATGTTATGTTAACTGTTATATGACTGAAAGTTTCACTGGCTGATTGATTGATAGTTTCACTGGCTGATTGATTGATTGATGGATGGATTACTGAGTGACGATGAATGAGTGATTGTACGATGTTTTGTTACTATTCTTGTTAGACACCTTAAAATATAAATGACTTTGGGACAAGGTATGGACCTTAATTGTGTGATAAAATCCATCTATTGTCGCATCATACTGATAAATCGACACAACATAACCCGTGAAATATTTTTTTTAAGTAAAGGGAATATTATCAGTAATTTTGTTATTGTTGGCCGGCACTTTCTTGGTGATTAAAAGACTTAAGTTGAGAAGATGTTGCGAGCTGAGACCCTTCAGGGAGTGCATGCGTCCGAGACGTAGTGATTTGCTGAGTTACACTATGTGGCTCCAGTAGTCGAGGGGTGATTTTAAGAGGTCTCCCCACGGTTCTCCATCGTTATAAGGCAAAGAAAAATGGGAAGTGGAAAACCTGTCGCCATATAAGTGGAATACCCTTGAGTACGACGTTAAAATCCCAATCAAACATTCAATCCATCAGAGACCACCTAGACCCCCAGCCGACCAACTAATCGACAGAATTAAACAGAATTTTTTTTTGTTTTGGCAATTTGATGCCTCTTCTGATGTCGTTGTTTCGATTTACGGACGGGCCTCAGAATGCATTTTTTTCTTAAGTACAATCTTCTTAATCTAAGAAAAAGTTATCCTAAAATAACCCAAATAAAGCTTAAGTGTGTTTATTGTTGTAATGTACAAAACAGACCAACACTTAGAAGGATTACTAAGTCAATAGAAGCAACGACAATACGGACAAAACATCAATAAAACTAAGGCTATAAATGTATCTATTCATTTTTTCCCTACCCCATTTGCATTGTTAGAGATATCATGTCGTAATGTAAACGGCATTTTGTATGGCGTTTCAAGAGTAGCGCATGCCTGTACAATGCATCTTTCTTAACTGACCCGTAACATAACCATTTATATACTCCAAGAATGATATCGTCTGACAATAATGACAGTAAAAGCCTTGGGAAATCAAGTGGGACACGCAGCAAAGCTTTTCTCGGAAAGCTAAGAGGACTACATACATTGGCAAACTGGAATATCGGCTCCTACTCCGAGTCGTTACAACAGACTCACAATAAGCTCATCTCGCGGCTGAATAAAATCTCTTTCAGAAGAGTCAACACAGCGTAGTGCTATACCGTGACAAATTAGCGTCCAGCCCTCAAGTCTGTCATTTTATAGAGAGGGGCTTGTTATATGAATCTCCTTGACTACAGGACTATTCTCAGTTCCTATATTTATGTTGGTATAAGAGTAACTAAGTCTTTGAACAAAGACCGTAGTGCACTAAGAATTATTTTCAGATAGTAAATGAATAGAACAGTAACAAGAAAATGAAGAAGCTTCCCATGATAGGTGTAATTAAGGGACATAAAAACGTTCTAACTGCTTCTAAATGGACCTGGCTCCTTTGCGCTACTAGTTTAACACAGATTCAGCTGCCGAAAATAGAAAATCTACCAGCCGTTTTTATTATATAAAGTGTTGAAACCTATAAAACAGAAAGGGTGGACAAGCGTGCAGAGACCCTGTTATTTCGAGTATGATATACAAGTTTTCCTGGATATGTTCCAGTACCAACTTTTGATTGAATTTCATAGAATCATTGCATGTATACAATGCGTGAAGCTATGTCAAGACCAAGCATCTGTTTTGAAACTATTTTGTCGAAATCTGTCCTCTGTTTCAAAATGTTTGTTGACAGTTTGAAATATACTTGGTGAATTTCAAACTGTCAATTAACTAGCCAACTAAGATTTTTACCACTATTTGTACAAGAACCATTTACAACACTAAAAATAACATTAAGAAACACTGCTCGCAAAGAACATATATGGAGGTATTTCATTCCTGCTATGATTTTTCTACACAATCCAAACAGGCATATAAACATATTACCGTGGACCCGAATCCCAGACAACTTTATAAACATGAAAAATTACTCACCCATACCACTTTGAGAACGTGCATAATTTCAGCATCGGCCAGCCAAGGAATCCTTTTCGGATTATAGGTCCTAATGATCATAAAAGAGAAGAAAAGTATTATACAAAACTATTTAAAATTGTATTGAATACTTGTACAACAACAAGCCATTTTTTGGCCACCTTTGCGCATTTTGATCAAACTCTTCTCCAAGGGACATCGGATTTATTTGTGTATCACATTAAATACCGGGTTAAAAGTAATTAGACTGACACATATCGTCACTATATTAAATGAACAGTGAATATATCTGTGCCATAACATCGTTCCCATGTCTACAAGACCGAAACCAATGGGTTGAGTGTCAGCATTCGTCCTGTGTAGTTAAGATGAAATAATTCAGGTTTGTACATGGCTAGATCATCATGGACAATATCTTGTCGATGTTTAATATTATTTGATATAAGTTTAACGTATCAAGTGCCAATGCAAACACTCGACAAAGCGTTTGCCTCTCACCTTCATACCACACAGCAGTGAGTTTTCAGAGGCCTGGATTTTAAATTAAGTCAATCGCGGTAAATCATAAGTATAGTCACAAATCGAATCGAATTTTTTTTTTTTTTGGGGGGGGGGGGGGGGGGGGGGG
>JAVFBW010040279.1:0-12618 GCA_034783835.1 Mopalia ciliata
AAATGTCGTTTTTTTTTTAAATCATTTTCAAGATCTAGTTTTTATATATCTAATACAATTTTTACACACTAAGTTAATTAAATGTGCTTATTGTCATTTTGGCTGCCATATTTCTGATGTGCCATAAAATGGATCCATCGATCTACAAAATGTCATTTAAGCTACTACAGTCTACCTCACATAAATTGCATTCGAACTATACAAATACCTGTCCACAACTTGTTTCTAAGTTTTTTTTTTCTCACAAGCTAGCCAGTGTCCCTGGCTCTTTTACCATTGTCTGCACGAGTAATAAATTGATTTTATACGAAGACATCATCAGTAAATATATTCTGTATATTATCATACGGCTATAGTATAACAATTCACTGCATGCAAAAATTCCCTTTGGTTTTTGACAAAAACCTATGAACTTGATAACTGTGGACTGGATCCAAGAAAATTTGATAGAATTAGTCTCTTAGAGCTAGCTCTTGTTTGGCGTGTCTGGGCATGTTCACCATTATCCTCTTCTTCATCATCTGTACAACAAACACGGCATACTAAGTCAAACATTCTCAACAATGTTGATGTGAACCATGGACAATAACTGAAGTGCTTACGTTTGAAAATAATAACACCTACAATACATGTACAAATAATTGCAACTTATAAGTTACACAACGTAGAAAAGAACGTCCAATTACTACAAAATAAGGTCAATGCCTGTTACATTGTAAAGTGCTAGATCAACTTATAAGCAATACATGCACATTTGTCGGTCAAACTCATAAGTAGTATGCACATTACTGGACAAATATACGTAGAATCCACTCATAAATATATCGCTATAGCTATGATGTGTTTGTAAATTGTCTGCTTTAGTTAATATGTACATCATATATATCGCCAAACCAGTCCATGCCCAAGTCATCAGAGTAATAAGGAACAAGTTGAAAACCTGCTGCTGGCCTACCTCACAAGCAATAAATTCTTTGTAATTATTTTGTAACTGGATTATATCACAAGCAATACATGATGCTTATATTTTAACATAATAACACCCACATCAGTCACTTGGCAGTGACCTACACTTGTTTTTGTTTTTTGGTTTTTTTTATATACAATGTGCAACGCCAAAGGTAAGATTATGTGTTTCACAATGACTTGGGCCAAGAGGGGAGAAACAGACAACTTAAGAAAAAAAGAATAGACAGCAGAAAACGACAATGTACAATGCCAACTGACGGACTATCAAAGAAAACTAGTTTCATCTTGATATGCGAAACCCTTCTATGAATGCAGTCCTTAAAAGATACATGGGTAAAGTGTAGTCATACAGATGAACAAACAAAATTTAACGAAAATGAGATAACTGGTAATGACCGTTCACAATGCCAGTGTTTAAGCTGTCAACATTCAACTTTTTTTATGCCGCACTCTGTAATACTTCAGCAATATAGCATTGTTTCAGGTAAGTCGCCTCTTAAGAAAGGGTTTACCCAGAAACACACTCACCCTATTCTTCATTCACACGGAGAGGGGTATAAGAACCTTTAAAAGTACTTGTATTCCCTGCACCTAGTTTTCTTGAAATACTATAGCAAAACATATCATATCAGACGGTCTATGCTTCTGTCCATAAGTTCTCTAGGCAGAATTTAAGGTAACTCCTTCATTGAAGCTGATCTTATGGATTCGGTCAACTATAATTATAATTGTTGTGGTTGTATTTTTATAGCCAGGATTTATCAATTAAGAGGAATAAAACTTTCCAAAATATGCCATGACATGTACAAGAGCAGATAATCTGCATTGAACAACAAGTACCTGTTTGACTGGTTTCATGATCCTCATGGCTGACTGTTCTATCATCCAACTCATCTGAGGAGACTCGAAATACAAATTTGAATTCTGTTTACCAGCCTATAAACGCAGCCATTTACAATAGTATTGTCAGGTAATCTACTTTACATGTTTGCTTTTCTATTTAATTATATAAAAATGATCAGAATTAATCTGCTTGTTATAAAGTTAGTGAATGAGTCCTTTTGCCTGGATTAAAATATAAAGAAAGCTTTGCATTAAATACAAAAAAAATATTACATAAAGCCTACCAGATTCTGGCCTATCTGCCATGGGCTTAATTCGCCTCTGTGTTCTCTGTAGTACAAGATCTGCCAGATTAAGAAATAAATGTCAGCATTTATGTGGCTGGCAATATATGTGTAGGCCCTACAAACACATCAACTGAAGAGTGAAGGATACAAACTCAAAAAATAGTCTACTGATGTACTTACTATTTTTTACTTTGTATGAGAAGCATCACGCAGTCATTCATAAAAGTAACTAGGTTTTCTAAGTAAATTTGTAAGCTTCTGAAATCGACATTTTGACTGCTTTTTTGTCTCAAATGTGAAAATAATAAAACCTTACCATCAAGTTCCTTATCGTTCAAGTTCTTGCCTTGAGCTTCTTTGAATAAGCCATTTTCAAGTATCACAAGAAGTTTTGCAACTTTGGTTTTCTCAATTGTTGAACTTGTTAATCTGTAGTTTCCCAAGTGTGTTAGTTTTGTGTGTCTTAGTGACGTGTCACCCAATCCAAATCAGAGTCCCCAAGATTCAGGAGCTGTAATATATTTAATGGTGAACAGTTGACTACTCAATCCCTGTGTAATATCCTGAAAGATTGTTCAAGTCAACTCATACATGTTACTTTTCATTTATAAGCACAGTTAAATTATTTGAACCATGTAGTTCAAGCTATGATGGAATGGTGGAACAACTCAAGAGAAGAAATCATACTTTAAGATGGCTTTTTGTTCTTACATCCATATGCTTATATGATATGAATACATATTATATACTCTTATAGACTCATTGTAGATTCTTGGCCAGAATTCATTTAGTACAGATACCAAACAATTCCAACTTCCAGATTCCTTCATATGTTAAAGAAAATTTGATTTTCCATTATCTCAAATTACTACCCTGAGGGATAATCAAACAAGATCTATTCCAAGAAATTAAAATGACGTCAAGGGTTAAGCTTAGTCTGAATCGGTCATAGTCGGACGGATTACCTGACTATTGGTAGCCAAATATTTTCATAAATTTCCGGATTTCACAACATTGATGTTCGACAGCCGGATACCCTCCAATTCTGCATTTTCCAGAACGATTTTCAGTGAGGCTGCTGCTCTAACAACTTCATCCCCTGGAACAGAAATTGTGCAAACAAAACGGTTTAAGATTATACAGTTTGACTGTTTGATTGGGTTTGTTTTATTTGATTGATGTTTAATTGGCTGCTCAAGTGTATTTCACTCTAATGAGGACGGCTTGCCCACTTCACACTGCTTTTTGCCTAATGACGGTTGGAAACGTCGTTAAAACAACCACAGTGATTGTCTGATACACATAGTGTGACTCACTCATATACCTCAGGAGCGACAGAGGGTCTCGATCCTGTGAATGTTACATTACCTGAGGGTTAAACATCATAATCAAGGTTATTTAATTTATATGATGACGGACTGTCCATACCTGATGGTTGACAGAAGGACTCGATCCAGTGAACAGTAGGATTAGTAAGCGCACATCGTTATATTCAGTTTGTAGAAATTGCCTATTTCAAGGAAGTGTAACACCAAACTTGACAAAATAACAGTTTTAAAGGTTACTTAACAAATGATATCAGTTTAGTCAAGATATAGTTAAGTTACATTCTGATCATAACTGGTCAAATGCATCTGTCTGACTCACATGGTTTTAAAATAAGCAAACAGAAGCAATGCATCATGTATTTGTAATATGCTTTGCCAATAGTAACAATTCTATGATAAATCACAGGCGATATGGTATTTCTTACCTGTATTGGCAAACAGGTATGGATTTGTTGCCTTGACCACAGCAGCCTTTCTGTAGTCCTCATTGGTAAGTTTAGTCATAGGTAGAATACACTCTGGAGGTATAAGTATGGGGACAGCACGACCCCTTTTCCCCTCTCACCCCAACTACTTGGTGTGTATCAAGGAGTTTTTTCTCCAATTCAGAGAATGAATGTATGACAGCCCGAGACAAGATTTTGTCATTATTTGATCGCTTCTCAAAGTCTTCCAACCTACAGAAATATAATGATATCTTGCGATCAGTCTTGAGTGAAATATTATATATGTATGGTATGAACTTTGAATTGTTATCATGTCCTGAACTAAAAATTGCATGATGAATGTCTGTGTGCGCTGTGAATGTAGTATGATTTTCAGTAGCAAAGGCAACATCATATGACGATATCGCCTATTTCCCACTGTTTTTCTGGTGTCCTCTTACTGTCAGACATCCAATCAAGGGCAACCAGCAATCCCCTTCACCCAGTCTGTTTACACCGGCACTGGGACAATCAGTCATTACTCTAACCTTTGGTGTCAAATATAAAAAAGTTTGGAGATTGCACATGGATCTCAGAGTCTCGAAGTAGACCATATAAGCTGCTGAGACTGATAATTAGAATGAATAATCCGGTCAGCACTGGCAAAATCGCTGAACTGGATGTCACTCTCTTCAGGACTGGAGGAATATTTTCTATACTTATTAGTAGTAAATAATATTGTTTCACATATAATGGCGCCATATTATGTTCACATTTCAAATCCTGATTTGCTCTAATGGCAATGATTCCCATGCTACCTTCAACCTTTTCCTATTTAAAATATTATAAAACCAATGTAAATTTACTTAAGAGCCTCAAGTTCGCCAGGTCTGCGCTTATTAAACAAGAGCAGCCATGTCTGTAGGAGCTCCACCAAATCTTTGTACCCGATACTCTCCTCACCAAGTGACACCTTCATGTAATCAGTTATTTTCATTAAATCATCACACGAGGGTAACTCAGATTCTTCCTTATAATGCCGTTCTTCCAGCTGGTGTTGAGCGGATGATGACAGAAGGCCCAAACAACGTTTATACAATTTTTTGAAATACTTTGAGTAATTTCCTCAACATTCTGTTCTTCGATGGCAAGTTCTTCTTTTATTTCAATGTAATGTTTTATTTCGTATCCCAAATTTTTTAACGTGCTAGGGTGTTTCAGGTCTGAGTAAGAGTGGGCTGAATGAGATCCTGCTAGAGTGACTGCAGCTCGCTGTATGATGTCAAACTTCTGTGGTTTGAGGTATGATGACAAGTCATCGCTATTGTCATCCCTAGAGTTATCCAGCTCTCTCACCTTAAGGAGGAGGCTTGCTTCTTGTCTCATGTGCTTACTTGAGAAATTCCTGCAAGGAAGACGGTTTCTTCTGTGTTTTTCTAAGTAGTAAGATCCAACTCTGCGAATAATATTATCTCCTCTAGCTACTTCAGTCAATCTATCTTTCCTCATGGTTATAAACACTTCGGCATCAAGGTAGTTCATTTCTTGGTCAAACTTGTGTTGGTGACTTTTTTTCAATATAACTTAAGATTTCATCTTTTCTTTGTTTTTCAGAACACATCTATAGTTAACATGAATGCTAATCGCGCTTTTTAGGTACCACCTTTTGCACGCTTGGCATGGTGTGTAATCACTCATAGAGAATTCACTACCAATGGGACGACATGTCACAAGCAATTCACCGGATTTTGTTTTTACTACACGTTTGTTATGCTTATGGTTACCTTCATTTCGAAGCAGTTCCCATTCCAACTTAACCCTTTTAGCCTTGGCGACTGATTTGTGGTCTAAAATTGTAGCTACTGTACTTTCTTCGGTGTGATGAGAAATATAATGTTTGCTTATATTGGTGCTCAGTTTTCACAATATAAACAACACGAAGACTTGTTAAAAACACGCAGATTTTTCTTCTTTTTCTTATCTCTACATTTCACGTGAAATTCACTTTGCTGTATTGCTGTGATATGGACATTCTCGTATTCCTTATCAACGAACAGACAGTCTTAATTTGCAATTGTATTAAGCCTTTTTGTGTGTTGAACTGTTGAAGATAAGACAGGAGCATCTGATGAATCGGAGGAATAGCTGTCAGGCACGAAGTCATGATCAGAATTGCTAGAACTACAAACAGCCTCCACAGGATGAACTGTTGCAACTGGCTTGTCATCAGGGAGCTTGTTTGTTGCTAGGGTGTCATCGGGAGAGTCACCTTTTGTCTGTATACAATCTAATGTCTGCTGGATTAATTTTTTAATTTGATCTGTTTCGCTACATATGTCAGGAGTCTCCGGTATTTTGCTGGGGACAACATAACCATCAACTGGGTGGACTGTCGATGTAGGAGTCATAGTTATTATGTTCCAAAGGTCAGTAGTATCAAATGTGGGTTCCATCATGGCAGGACTGCCAATTGAGGCTTCCATTATGACAGGATTGTCAACTGTGGCTTCCATCATGCCAGGAGTAAAAACGGTGGTTTCCATCATGACAGGTGTCTCATCTTGTACAAAAATGTTAGGAGTGGCAACTGTGGATACAATCAAGGCATCTGTGTCAAATATGGGCTCTTTCATGACATGATTGTTAACAGTGGGTCTCATCATGGAATGAGTGTAAACTATAGGTTCCATTATGGCAGGAATGTCAACTGCGGGCCCCATCATGACCGGAATATCCACAGTGGGCCCAATTATGGCAGGAGTGTCAACTCTGGGTATCACCATGACAGGAGTGTCCACAGTGGGTTCTATCATGGCAAGAGTGTCAACTGAGGGTTCCATTATTGCAGGAGTGCCAGCTGTGGGTTCATTGGCAGCAGTAGTGTCAACTGTGGGTATCATGTTGGAAGGAAGGTCAACTGTTGGATCTATTGTGGCATGAGTGTCAACTGTGGGTTTTATGGTGGCATGAGTCTCAACTATGGGTTTTATGGTGGCATGAAGCGCAACTGTGGGTTCCATAATGGCAGGAGTGTCAACTGTGGGTTCAATCGAGGCAGGAGTGTTAACTGCTAGTTCATTTAAGGGAGGTATCTCGTCTTGTACAACTGTAACATGACTGTCAAATGTGGCTACAGACATGGTATCGGAGTAAACTTTAGGTCCCCCCATGGCAGGAGTGTCAACTGTGGGATCACCATGGCAGGACTGTAAACTGTGGGTCCAATCATGACAGGAGTGTCAACAGTAGGTCCCATCATGGCGAGAGTGTCAACTGTGGGTCGCATCATTCTAGGTGTGTCAACTGGGACTCCCATCATTGCAGGTGTGTCAACCGTGGTTCCCATCATGACAGGTGTGTCAGCTGTGGGTCCCATCATGGTAAGAGTGCCAATTTCGGCTGCCATAATGACAGGAGTGTCAACTGGGGCTTCCATCATGGCAGGAGTAAAAACTGTGGTTTCCATCATGACAGGTGTCTCCTCTTGCACAACAACGTTGGGAATGTTAACTCTGGATACAATCAAGGCGTCTGTGTCAAATATGGGTCCTATCATGGCAGGAATGTCAACAGTGGAACCCATCATGGCAGGAATGTCAAAAGTGGGTACCGTGGGTTTAATCATGGCATGAGTGTCAACTGTGGGTTCAATCTTGGCATACGTGTTTACTGTGGGTTCCATCGTTACAGTAGTGTCTACTGTGGGTTCCATGGCCGAAGGAGTGTCACCTGTGGGTACCACAGTGGCAGGAGTGTCAACTGTGGGTTTTATAGTGGCAGTAGTGTCACCTGTTGGTTCCATGCTGGCAGGAGTGTGAATTGTGGATTCCATAGTGGCAGAAGTGTGATTTGTGGGCTCCATCGTGGCAGATGTGTCTACTATGGGTTCCATCGCTGCAGTAATGCCAAATGTGGATTCCATGGTGGCAGGAGTATCAACTGTTGGTTCCATTTCGGAAGGAATGTCAGCTGTGGGTGTTATGGTAGCAGGAATGACAACTGTAGGATCAATCTTTGCATGAGTGTGAACTAATGTTTTTTTGGTGGCAGGAGTGTCAACAGTGGGTCCCACCATGACAGGACTGTCAACTGTGGTTCCCATCATGACAGGTGAGTTAACTGTGTTTTTTATCTTGACAGATGTGTTTACTGTGGGTTCCATCGTTGCAGTAGTGTCAATTATAGGTTCTATAATGACAGGAGTATCAACTGTGGGTTCCATGGTGGCAGGAGTATCAACTGTTGACTCTATTTCGGAAGGATTGTCAACTGTGGGTTTCATGGTAGCAGGAGAGTCAACTGGGATCTATCATGGTATGAGTGCAAACTGTGGGTTTTTTGGTGACAAGAGAGTCGACTGTTAGTTTTGTGGGAGTAGGAGTGTCAACTGTGAGTTCCATGGTTGCAGGAGAGTCAACTGAGGATTTTATGGTGGTATGAGTGCTAACTGTGGGTTTTATGGAGGCATGAGTCTCACATGTGGGTTCCCTTATGGCAGGATTGTCAACACTGGGTTCCATGGTGACAGGAGTATCAACTGTTGGTTCCATTTCGAAATGAATGTCAACTGTGGGTTTCATGGTAGCAGGAGAGTCAACTGTGGGTTCCATAGTTGCTATAGAGTCAACTGTGGATTTTATGGTGGCATCAGCTTCACCTGTGAGTTCCATTATGGCAGGAGTGTCAACTGTGGGTTCCATGGTGACAGGAGTGTCAACTGTGGGTTCCATAGTGGCAGAATTGTAAACTGTGGGTTCCCGTGAGGCAGACATGTCTACTGTTGGTTCCATCGTTGCAGTAGTGTCAACTGTGGGTTCCATGGTGGCAGGAGTATCAACTGTTAGTTCCATTTCGGAAGGATTGTCAACTGTGGGTTTCATGGTAGCAGGAGTGCCAACTGTGGGATCTATCGTGGCATGAGTGTAAACTATGGGTTTTGTGGTGGCAAGAGTCAACTGTGAATTTTATGGTTGTAGGAGTGTCATCTATGGGTTCAGTGGTACCATGTGTGTTAACTGTGGGTTTCATTATGGCATGAGTGTATACTGTGGTTTTTATGCTGACGGGAGTGTCAATTGTGGGTTCCGTCCTGGTAGGAGTAATTAAGGGAGGACTTATTATGCCAGGTGTGTCAACTGTGCGTCCCAGCATAGCAGATGTGTCCACTGTGGGTCCCTGCATGTCAATTGTGTCAACTGCGGGTCCCAGCATAACAGGTGTGTAAACGATGGGTCCCATAATGGCAGGTTTGTCAACTTTTGGTCCCAGCATGGCCGGTGTGTCAACAGCTGCTTGAGGCAAGGCAGGTGTCTCATCTTGTACAGCTACAGCAGGAAAGTGTTAACAAATATACAGTGAATGAAGTGTGTAATTGGGTTCAGTTTAGGTGCATTCTCACATTTCGATTTGTAGAAATGATTTCTGGGGATTCCCCTTATTTGAGAAGATTTGATTGATAGACTCTCTTCTCGATCAATCCAAAAGTAGCAAATTAGGGGAATCCCAATAAGTCGTAAGTACAAATTGTACCATGATAATACGTCTTTGAATTGACTCAAATACAAATACAGATAGTTGTTAAGTCTGTTTCGAAAATGTATTTAATTGAAATAAAACATGCCCACATGTATGATGAATGAACCATTATACAGGACAGCCTTCTGTATATGTGGATAGACAAAAGGTTGGGAGATATTGTGATGCTTTTACAGAAGTACAGTTCTCTGTTTAGTAAGAAGATTATTATGTATTGGCAACCGCTGTGGCAAAATATTTTACCTTTAGTCCCCTATATTGTCAAATTTGAGGGTACAATTCGAACACTTTACGGCTTAAAAGAGGAATTTATAGCACTTTCACAATGTGGACACAATTTAAGGTGAAAACTAACTAATATATATAAATAAACAGACTGTTAGGTGTGAACACAAATAGGCCTTCAAAGTGGCAAAAATACATGTTCGTCCATACATGTAACACATACCTTCTTCTGGGGTATGTGGGCCCTAAACATAATTGCAAATGAATGGGGTGCTGTGACACGCCCTACGAAAAATATACTAGAATTCTTATAGGATAGGAAAGGAAGATAAGCATCAGATCTTGTCTATGGCTGTGGTGTTCATAGGTAATTCGTAGAACAGATGCCTCCATACTGAGTGAGTTAAAACTCCAACCTACCAATCCATCAAAAGTAGGGTAATAGCTGAAAACCAGTAGGCCTACCCACAACTTTTCTAGAGCTTGAATTCTCTAACTAACCATGCATTTTTGCCCTCAAAAATACATGTAGCTATAAATGAAAACTGTCACACATTAGAAGACGTTAATATCAAGAAGTTTACTCTGAGAGAAATATGAAAATGGCTATGTTCTCTTTTAAATAATAAAAAAGTTGGACATACCTGTTTTAATTTATGAACGAAATTTGCTAAAAAGAGAAAAAAAACCTGAGTAGCAACTGACCACACATTCTTAAGAAAAGGAAGAGAGAAGCTACCTCACAATAAAAGTGTGTATTGCAAGGTGTACAATACTATGTGAGTAGCAACTGACCACACATTCTTAAGAAAAGGAAGAGAGAAGATATCTCACAATAAAAGTGTCCATTGCAAGGTGTACAATACTACCTCAGTTGTAACTGACCACACATTCTTAAGAAAAAAAAGAGAAGCTGCCTCACAATGAAAATGTCCATTGCAAGGTGTACAATACTACCTCAGTAGCAACTGACCACAGATTCTTAAGAAAAGGAAGAGAGCAGATACCTCACAATAAAATTGTCCATTGCAAAGTGTACAATACTACCTCAGTAGTAACTGAACACACATTCTTAAGAAAAGAATAAGAGAAGCTACCTCACAATAAAAGTGTCCATTGCAAGGTGTACAATACAACCCCAGTAGACACTGACCTCACATTGTTAAGAAAATAGAGAGAGAAGCTGCCTCACAATAAAAGGGTCCATTGTAAGGTGTACAATACTACCTGAATAGTTACTGAGCACACATTCTTAAGACAAGAAAAAGAGAGGCTACCTCACTATAAAACTGTCCATTGCAAGGTATACCATACTACCTCAGTAGTAACTAAACACACATTCTTAAGAAAAGGAAGAGAGAAGCTGCCTCACAATTAAAGTGTCCTTTGCAAGGTGTACAATACTACCTCAGTAGTAACTGACCACACATTCTTACGAAAAGAAAAAGAGAATCTGCCTCACAATAAAAGTGTCCATTGTAAGGTGTACCATACTACCTCAGTAGTAACTGAACACACACTCTTAAGAAAAGGAAGAGAGAAGTTGCCTCACAATAAAAATGTGCATTGCAAGGTGTACAATACAACCTCAGTAGTTACTGGCCACACATTCTTAAGAAAAGAAAAAGATAAGCTTCCTCACAATAAAAGTGTCCATTGCAAGGTGTACAATACTACCTCAGTAGTTACTGACCACACATTCTTAAGAAAAGGAAGAGAGAAGCTACCTCACAATAAAAGTGTGCACTCCAAGGTGTACAATTACCTCAGTAGTTACTGACGACACATTCTTAAGAAAAGAAAGAGAGAAGCTACCTCACAATAAAAGTGTCCATTGCAAGGTGTACAATACTACCTCAGTAGTTACTGACCACACATTCTTAAGAAAATAAAGAGAGAAGCTGCCTCACAATAAAAGTTTCCATTGCAAAGTGTACAATACTACCTCAGTTGTAACTGACCACACATTCTTAAGAAAAGAAAGAGAGAAGCCGCCTCACAATAAAAGTGTCCATTGCAAGGTGTACAATACTACATCAGTAGTTACTGACCATGCATTCCATAGAAAATAAAGAGAGAAGCTACCTCACAATAAAAGTGTCCACACATTCTTAAGAAAAGGAAGAGACAACATACCTAACAAAAAAGTGTATATTGGAAGGTGTACAATAATACCTCAGTAGCAACTGACCACACATTCTTAAGAAAAGGGAGAGAGAAGCTGTCGCACAATAAAAGTGTCCATTGCAAGGTGTACAATACTACCTCAGTACTTACTGACCACACATTCTTAAGAAAAGGAAGAGAGAAGCTGCCTCACAATAAAAATGTCCATTGCAAAGTGTAAAATACTACCTCAGTTGTAACTGACCACACATTGTTAAGAAAATAAAGAGAGAAGCTACCTCACAATAAAAGTGTCCATTGAAAGGTGTACACTACTACATCAGTAGTAACTGACCACACATTCTTAAGAAAAGAAAGAGAGAATCTGCCTCATAATAAAAGTGCCCATTGCAAGGTGTACAATACTACCTCAGTAGTTACTGACCACACATTCTTTAGAAAATAAAGAGAGAAGCTACCTCACAATAAAAGTGTCCATTACAAGGTGTACAATGCTACCTCAGTAATAACTGACCACACATTCTTAAGAAAATAAAGAGAGAAGCTACCTCACAATAAAAGTGTCCATTGCAAGGTGTACAATTACCTCAGTAGTAACTGACCAAACATTGTTAAGAAAATAAAGAGAGAAGCTACCTCACAATAAAAGTGTGCATTGCAAGGTGTACAATACTACCTCAGTACTTACTGACCACACATTCTTAAGAAAAGGAAGAAAGAAGCTACCTCACAATAAAAGTGTTCATTGCAAGGTGTACAATACTACCTCAATAGTTACTGACAACACATTCTTAAGAAAAGGAAGAGAGAAGCTACCTCACAATAAAAGTGTCCATTGCAAGGTGTACAATACTACCTCAGTAGTTACTGACCACACAT
>JAVFBW010040390.1:0-18087 GCA_034783835.1 Mopalia ciliata
CTTTGTTTTCAGTGGTCATATGAACGTATAAAGACTAGACATTTATTAACACCTTATACTACGGTCTGGAGATATACAATGTTCAGTCGACACCGCTTTGGCTTCTTAACTTCAAATGGATAATACCTGAACAGGATTGTTCCTTTAGCAATCTGATATTTCCAATAGCCAAAGCTATAGTATACAGCTTGTCCTAATTAGGAGAACATTTAGTCACTATCAAACCTTATTACATTTAGGTAAGCAGTTTGGGGAATAGAGTGACATCATCTGAAAACACACTAACCGTCATAAACAAAGTTTTCCTCCGATTACATGAGTCGAAACGCGCATGACGAGACTTCCACAGTCTACCCTTGCGTTAATTCGCGAGGAAAACGTGGAAAACTGGAATTGGATTATGGTAGAAACAATCAGCCAATCAGAAAGTCGTTTACAAATAAAGTCTGTCGACAACAAACAAATGTGGCACCACTGTCACTTAACATGTCTGCGATCAGGTCAGGACTCCTTAATGTAACTAAGACAATGTGTGGTAAAGAGATGTCAGCCGAAAGTAGCTATTATAGTCTATACCTAGCTCAGGGTGTGTCCGTTCTTGAAGGCAAGGTAGGTAAGGAAAAAAAGACTTAAAGTGATAGACTTATATAATTAATGTATGGACTTACTGAATGAGTGAGTATTTGTGAGCATTTAAATGTGTGCGACAATTCCATACAAATGCGACAGCAAATTTTTTTTTAATAGCTGTTACCTTCAGCATACATATTTGTCCGAGCCGCCATAAGCGACCGGCTCTTCAAAAAAAAAAAAAAAACTCGAAATGTATGGCTGCTTTGTTGTGGTGGATGGGGTCAATTGGGCTCTGTGCACTGAGCAATATGTTAAGTAACCATACATGTGCCTTTTATTATGGTAACTCACCCGGATAGCGCTGCAATCTGGCTAGCTGATTTGTCAAGCGGCACACACCTCCAGGCGCCATCGTTAAAATGTCTTCCCCCATAATATTTCTATGTTATATTGGTTCGTTAGTGAATAAGAATTGTAAAATAAATCGCAAAAATACCAAATGACCGTATATTTTATAGCAAAGTTCACACTCTATTCAATGCTAAGCTTCGTTTTAAGTTAACCACCCATTTAATACAACAAACTTCTTTTTCGCCTTACCGCTGAATGAATGCACAAGGTAGATTAGCGGATGCCCGTGGCTTGGTCAGATATCCGCTGGACCCATCAATGTACTATATATGCTGTAACCATTAAGTACTATCTAGCTTTTCAACGCAGACCAGGAACTTTGGAATAAACCTTGAATGTAAAAAAAAAGTTGATTCAAGAATATTTAAATTTCCCTATGATCTTTCAAAAGGTCAAAATGATCCTGGTTTATTACCAGACGGGCATGGAGGTAAGACGGCGACAGTTTCAATCTAATTTGTACTACACATATAATTTTGGATTACAATATACAGGGATATGGACCCGGCCTGATCCAGGCTAAATCCACATGAAATTAGGTTCTCAGTATTGTTATCCTCCGTCCGTTTCCGAAAAGCGTTCGGAAACTGGTGAGCCTGACAGTTTTCAATGCGCATGTGCATTACAATAGATAAATGGATAGCTCATGGTAATCTCCATCCTTCACAATTTTTAAAGGTCCGCAAAAATCATATCAATATTTGACATATGTGGCATGTGAATATATAAAAATGAGCATTAAATTCCCCTATATTGATATTCATTCGATGTCAGGTGGAAAAACAAAAATAATTTAATCCATTCACGCCACCACTTGGTCAGAAATAAACCTTATAAATGAGATTAACTATTTGCTTGATTTTCGCAGTTTTTGCCGTCTAAACAAATACAATCTAGTAATGCTATTTAGCAGGTATATTGTCTACTATGAGAATAATTGCTTGACTTTGAACGCTATTTATCTGCTAACTAGCACAAAGATAGCCATGCTATTGCAGATATATATTGTCTAAAGAGAAAACAATTCACAGCAGGTTCCTTCCATGGCAGGCTTGTAAATGCAAAATAAAGGAAATTTCTTAAAGCGCTACTTTGTCCACCCGAAATGTTCATTTTCCTATCATAATATTATATGTAATTGCAATATTGATTGATTGATTAATTGGTTGATTGATTGATTAGTTGATTGATTGGTTTGACTGACGGGTTGGTGTAAAACGCAGTGCTGAATTGAAGAATATCCCTGTTAGTTAGACTCTTCTTTGCTACAATATGGCTAATGCTCGTCTAGCTAGCGCTAAGAACCAATCGTGCACCTTATTGTCTCTCACATATGCGTATGTCAAGGCTTGGATGTGTGACATGCTGCTGTTTCGGCTGTGACTTTACTCGTGAAGCCAGCGACTCTCCTGTTGGTTAATTCCGTGCTTCCACTAACGTTTAGGTAGGGATATTTTTCAAGCATTATACTAGCACCGGCACAGGGATGTTGAATAGTTTCTGAATCGATCTTAAGCTGGAGTTCTTTTGGACAACTTATACCGACATATCAAGAGTGAAAACAAGGCAAAAACAACTTTTATGGTAAAGGCTCGTAAAATCGTTGCAACTGTTTAAAATAATTCAAATTCTCAAAGCGGTATTTATTGAAAACAAATAGATTAACCTATATGTGTTTATCTACTATAAACGTGTTTACCCGAGTTCAGCGGATTAAGTCAGGTCAAAAATTGCTTTAATATCATTCAATGTTCACATTTTTACAAACTTGCACGGTTAATTTATATTAGTCTGAAATATCAGATGCAGGTTGATTTATTCTTAACCTATATCGAATACCATGTTGGCAATATACTTATTACATACTTTATATACCGTGTGTATGTACCGTGTACTGTGTAATGGTTTGTTTATGTGAAATTTTTCAGGTTTCGCAATTACTAGGACAGAGTTATCATGAGGACCTCTGCTGGAACTAAACTTGCGTCATCACCGACAACCATTGTGAAACCAACTCCCACAAGCGAAATTCCACCATTAAACAGACATTTGCCGCCAAAAGTGTCCGATGTTCCCACTGAGGTCATTAAGAATTTTCCTCACTCCAAAAGAGTGGGGAATTATTTATTGGGGCGAACTCTTGGGGAGGGTTCTTTTGCCAAAGTCAAAGAGGGTCTACATGTTCTAACCGGCGAAAAGGTACGTGACTTATAAATCAGTGTCTTTCATTAATGGTGCACTTGTTAATTAAGAAGCAGAGGGACCTTTGGTTTTTGTTATATGGAATTAAGTTTTAGCAACACGTAAGGCCGTTTCACTCAATTGGCGGTGTCCTTCCCAATTGTGCGATAAAAAGAAAAAAAAAAAAAAAAAAAACCTCTGCGACACTGGCAGAGGCGGGACACATAAAGAACAACCAAAGGACTTTAAATGTGGTGCAATATGCCGAATGCTCCGTGAAAGACATAAACCATATCGGACATGGCATATAAAAGGTATCGATACTATATATGGACATAAGGAAATACGAACGGACTACAGATACGTTTAAGATAAATGAAAGATACACATATATGGTGAATGGCAGGATAACAGCTTCTTGTTTCAATGTACAGTTCGGAGAGCACCAAAGCCCTAGATATACCAGCTTTGGCTCTACATCCACACTCATTTGAGATGGAAGCCTTCTTCATCTGCATGGGCCAAAGGCTTTACTCTTGAAATTACAAACCAATGTCTTATTTTGAGCGGTTCAAGTCGAAAACAGCCTATGAAGACTGTACAGTACCAGCTGACTTGATGATTTTCTGAAAATATTGCATATTGACTCACTCATTTTCAGAACGCATTACATGTTGACTCGCTGAGTTTCTAAACACATTACATGTTGACTTACCGATTTTCTGAATACATTTAATAGTGACTCATTGGTTTTTTGAACACATTACATGTTGACTTGATAATTTTATGAACACCTATTCTCTGAAAATATTGCCTATTGACCTGCTTATTTTCTGAACGCGTTTACGTGTTGACCTGATTTCCTGAACACTGAACATGATGACCAAAAGATTTTTTGAACACATTACTTTTTGACTCGCTTATTTTGTAAACACATGAAACGTGGACTCGCTGATTTGCAAATGTAACATGTTGACTCGCTTATTTTCTGATCACATTAAATGTTGACTCACTGAGTTTTTGAACACATTACATGTTGATTTGCCGATTTTCAGAACAATTTACATGTTGACTCGCACATTTTCTGAATACATTACATGTTGACTCGTTGGTTTTTTTAACACATTACAAGTTGACTTGATAATTTTATAGACATATTTCATGTTGACCTCATGGTTCTCTGATAACATTGCCTGTGGACCTGGTGATTTTCTGAAGGTGTTACATGTTGACTTGCTTATTTTCCGATCCAATTAAATCTTGACTCGCTGATTTTCTGAACACATAACATGTTGACTCGCTTGTCCTTTGTTTCGTTTAATTGTAGCACCGCCAATTAATCTGTGATTTGTTCCAACCAAACCTATTTACAATTCCGGGCTGTTTATTTTATAATTAAAGAGTTGCCTGTCATTGCCTGTTATCTTCCAGACAGCTGCACATTGAAGAGGTATATTTAATTATTTAACTAACACCATGCCAACAGCAAACCTTCGTCGTTTAGCCTACGCCTCCAGGCGGCGGTACATTATATAGTTCCCATCATATTCAACCGGGTTTGGTAACAGGTACTACAGAGTACAATTTGTCTCCGGTGAACAATTTACAATCATTATTTCAACGAAATTTCTTACATAACTTCTCAAGCGAAATAATACATGTTATGATAATACTTCTGGAAAGATTGGAACCGTTTCGAGCAATCCGTATGTCGCAATTATGCAATCGACTTCTCTTGAATGGCTTTTTTGTATGATCTCTTCTGCTATAGTCGAGGGTCTGTCATGCCTCTCTGCATTCCATCCGTTTTATTGGAATTACTTTCGCGAACCAAGCAATAATGGGACAGCAGTTTTATGTCGTTCTGTCAGGCAAATTCAATGGTGTTCCAAAATACAACTTTTGATTTAGATCAGTATGTTTGGCTTTATGGTTTTAACTTGGATGACATCGAGTCATGCAGTCTTGCTAATTTTCCGAATCTAATGCTTGAACAAGTGGAGGTAATTTAAGTAACATAAATGTCTAGAGTACATATGCTCTACTCTGATACTGGGAGTTTGAGTATTGGAATCTCAACGCGTCATATCATGTCAGTCTTATTGACGTAAAAAAACCCAGGTTTAATTTACACCGAGCCTGACTTAGAACTCTTATAAACTTAATATTTCTGAACAAATTTGTTAATCAGTTAACGAAATAAATGGGTAAATTAACATGACTATCTTATAAATGTATGTTTTGACGGTCTCACCAATGTTTCGACCAAACCAGGTTGACTTAGTACAGAATTTGGCTTTAAAAATCAAATAAACCGAAAGTATCTGGTCACAATTGAAGTTTTAATATATTTTTTTTTAGCAAAATAATAGATTCAGGTAATATGGCCCTATCTAATATATACTCAATGCATAGCCGTTCTCATAAACATTTTTTTCATTTATGATTTTCTTGTCATTTGGTATGTTACCCCTTTGTAGAGGGTCCTTATGATTCATCGTGGAGAGATATTCTTTTTCGATAAAAATGAATTGTCTACTTGATGTATTTTAGGCCTACTACCATGATTGATTTGACGGGCGACTTTGTGTATATATCCTATTCTGACTTCGTCACATTTCATGATATTAACATATAAATAAATTAAAAGTTTGGCAAAATTAAACAGTGGGATCATATTATGTTTACCGTGGGGCTTAAGGTTGTGATATTTACCCACGTCTAAATGATCGACCGGGCACCTGTGTTTAGTTCAGGCGAGTGTAATAAGCGTTAAATAGCCGTATTTGTTTACAATGGAAATGGGATAGTATTTATCGAGTCTCTGCCTGGTAAACATAACACCCTGTTAAGCTGTAGGGTTACGCAGTGAGATTTTGATCCAAGACCCTAAAGGCATCAATACAGACAGGTCTGATCGGTTCAAGTCCTACTTAATATATATAGTTGGTACAAAACGGCGTAAATTTATTGTTTTATAGCTATATATGTATTACGACCAGTCTAGGAAATTAAAACCTGGATATATATGCTATAATAACTGACAGTAGTATAAAAAGATAGTATACAAATATCGGGAATATTCAATAGTTTAATTATAATAATCGAAATAATATATATTTAGTATACTGGATTTCAGGTCATAAAAGCGAAAAACAGGTCCAGAAAGTAGGCTATAATTTAATCTATGGGCCAATAGCACCTCATCCATAGCTTTATTATAGCTTTCGTCTGTCCACCACTAACCATCAATTATTAAGGTATTCTCGTGATAGTATGATAGCGTCTCCCCAATACAAACTATCAACACTATGCTGTCCAATAGGTGATAAATCACAGTTTAATCCGGTGAACTGTGTTGGTATAAGGACCGCTTCTACACAAATTAGCATAGTACGAGAGCAGTAAAGCTATTTGTCATCTATCTTGTAGGACATGTGTAAATAACAGCGAACCCCCCACTAAGATATTTAACTTCCAGTCCTGTATATTATAAAAGACAAGGTACAATCGATACTTACAATAACTCCCATCTATCAACAGAAATATCTACATAGACAATGCATTGGCTCTCGCTAACTTTACTCCGTGAGCCCGTGAAAATTTCATTAAATTTTGTTGTAAATTTGATGATGTATCTTTACTTTTAGAGTTTATAGACAATCTTAAAAAATAGTGTATTACCTGCATTCAGGTGAGTTAAAGAATGTCTCACCTGAAAGTCTTCAAACTCTTCAAAGCTTGATCATAAAACGTAAACATCTCGTTAAAGGTTTTATCCTCTTTTCGATCCAGGTTGCTATCAAAGTTGTGGACAAAAAGCGCGCAAAGGATGACACCTACGTCCGGAAGAACATGCGCAGAGAGGGTAAACTTTTACAGATGATTCAGCATCCGAATATAGTCCGTCTGTATGAAATAATGGAGACAGAAAATAGCTATTATCTCGTGACAGAGTTGTGCAAAGGCGGGGATTTCATGGACTACATTTGTCAAAAGAAGAAGCTTGAGGAACGCGAAGTGAAAAAATATATCCGCCAAATCGTATCAGCTGTGGAATATTTGCATCGCCTTGGAATTTTACACAGGTATACATCATAATGTGGTATTAGGCTATAACTAACTGATGTTTCGTTTTTATTATTTATTAAAATGGTGCTTTCAAACTGAATAAGTAATGAATAAGTAATAATGAAAAATATATTAATTAAAATGTGTAGGCCTTTATGTTACGTTGGGGATTTCATAAGTTTTATTTTACCACTGTTGTCAAACAGTATTATCGTAGATATTATTGACAAATCGTATGTGCTCTGAATAAACTTAACTGCAGACTTACTTACTGTCACAAAAATGGGCATAATTTTCTAGCTAAACAAAGCACTTCTGTAATAAACTACCATTCTTTAAGAAAATTTCGTGTATACGATCCATTTTTATTAAAAGATTTTTTGTTATATAATTGCAGAGATTTGAAAGTTGAGAATTTACTTTTGGACGAAAACAGAGACATGAAAATAATTGGTAAGAACATCAAAATATTGTCAGAAGCCCAAATAACTAAATTTTATTGCCTTATATAACCCTATCAAGATGATCTTTTCATCTGCCTGTTTCAATACAGTCTATACTGCATTGGCACTACAGCTGATTCCATTTTACGTTGGACTGTCACTTTATTTATCCGTTAAGACCTTTTAAGACATATCTGGGATATAGCATACATATCCCAGGACAAATATAATACTAAAAAATCCAAGCCTTTATGGAACTTTATGTTTGGTTTAGAGTTCATTATATCTTTGTTTACAAATGCCTATTGCATACATCTAATTTTATCCAAACGTTCACTAAATTTTAGCAAGACGGCATCTTTTGAAACATCTACATGTTGGCAAATGTACTAGTCGTCCTTCTAGGAAGTGGCTTGCTGTGCATTTGATTGTCAGACTTTCCCTTTCGACGTCACTGGAAAGTAGTCATATGACCGCTATGCGCCTTTCTCATTGGCTAGAGATTTTCAAGACAGTACGGACAGTTACGGACTTTTAATTGGAGTTCAGCGATTGTTGAACTACCTTTAACACCGAACTCTTTAATCCAACGAGAAGAAAATGACAAATCCACATGTACGATTGCCTTTGGGAGTTTATCTAAAACTGAAAATTCATGGGGTTTAAACTGATCAACATCCCCTGCCAGTACTGTTGACCTCTGGAAGTATGTACTTTTCAACTTTGGACTTAGTAACGTTGGCAAACTGCATGGTGAATGTAAGATAAAACGTGTTCGCTATGTGTTCGAAAACTAGATTTTCGTGTAACTATGGCAACAGTATATAATTCTTTGATCTTGTCATACCTAAAGGGAGTAAATAGCCAAAGGTCCTAAGATAATTAATTATTCAATATATAAAGATGGTTATCATGTGAGCATATATATAACTCAATGGTTGCTTAACAACATAATGTTTCCACTATGTAACTGTCTTTCATAAGTCCGTGGAATTGGCTTTCTTGTAACTACCTTCATATATTCCAGATAATAAATCAACCAATCAAGCAATAAATAAATAAATAGGTAAATGTTTTCAACCTACATAAATGGCACAGATGTTAAAAATGACAAATCTGTGCACGACCCCTCAACGAAGTAAGACCATTTCTACAGTTTATGTTGTGTCATACCGACGATAAAAACGACAATTTATCGGAAATTACTGTTCCCAAGACCTTATGCTACCAGGTACCTATTTATATAATTTTAAGGCTTTATATAAGGATTTATTTTATGACAGGATCGGAGGCAGTGCAGCGCAGATCCTACGTTCCTTGAAAAAAGCCGTGTCTGTCGTTTGGCGTGCTACCTGACACATAACATGGCCTCAGAACATTGGGAAGGTAAAACGTCATTTAAGGCTAGATCTAGGCTAGCAGAGCCAGTAGTCTTCATATGTGGTCAAGGCATAGGAAGGAATTTCTCTGTACCGAAATGTTTTCTAATAAAATATTTTAAAACCGTTTTAGATTTTGGTCTGAGTAACAGTATAAAGACGTCAGTAGCTCAAGAAGGACAGAAGATACAGGAGTTCTGTGTAACACAGTGTGGAAGTCCGGCTTACGCGGCCCCTGAGCTACTCGGGCACAAAAACTACGGCCCTAAAGTAGATGCTTGGAGCGTGTAAGTTATAACTCCGATAAATGCATTCTACCTGTCAGTAATGTTATAAACCTAAATAATATCCCAGAAATTAGGTCTAATTTTTGTGAATTTGGACTTTGTTGATTAAAGGGGAAGACCACCCCAAAAACATATTATGTAAATAAGTAAAACTTTTTGTGTGTAATACAATACATTAATTTCCTTTTTCATAATCATATCGTAACTCTGGTTATCATTCATTAAAGAGGATCACAAGCAGACTTCACTGATCTATCATCGGATAGTTAAAAATTGGCTGACCAACCAGAGTGCAGGAAAACTTAACAGCACAGGATTTGATGACTCAACTGGGCCTTGTGATCCTCTTTAATGAATGATAACCAGAGTTACGATAAGATTATAAAAATGGAAATTTATGTGTTGTATTACACACAAAAAGTTTTACTTATTTATAGAATATGGTTTTTGAGGGGTCTTTCCCTTTAAGGTGATACTTTAGAAGATGAAAATTAAGTCCTCTTAAAACTTAAGCCAAGGAGACTTTGTGCATTAGGTTTGTCTTCTAAGCGTAGGCGACCTCCGGCCGTGGCTTAATGGTTAGCGAGTGCGCTTTCTGAGCCGATGTACCGTTCATAATGTATAGTCTGTCTGTCGACCCTCAGGGGTATGAGTGAGTGGCTCTGACAATTGCGGGAGTTGTTTTTTTCGAGGTTTTCTCCCGGTTTTCCAACGTAATAAGGCAAGAAACAGTGCGAAGTGGACAATCCATCGTCATATAAGTGAAATATTCTTGAGTATGACGTTAAACCCCAATCAAACAACCACCAAATCGTAGCGTAGGCTTGAGGGGAAAACTAAGGTCACATCGATCAATTAAAAGATTCTCAGTTTGTGAAAGGGGGACCTGATGTCTAGCACAATGAAAGAAATTAAAGCTGTTAACTTCACTGACGAAACAGGCGAAAACATATGTAAAGTTGAATTGAAACAAAACTTACAATCCGAGAGGAAGCAATTCCTTTGAAAATACAGATAAACACACACACCCAGCTAACTAACAGGGATAAAGCCAAATGTGGTTGAACGCCTCCGACGTCTTCTATCCTGGATGATCTTCCAAGGACATTGTTACTGTTAAAGTGGATAAAAAGGTAATGCGTTTTATACAGGTATAAACATGTTTCGAATGTCTAAAAAAGTAATTTGTCTAAGTGAATTTGATAACTGAAGTGATTTAAATGGATTTAACTAATGATCAGCTATTTAATTATTCTTTCTTTACAATTCCCGTTTCTCCAGGATTGCCTTTAAACATCCAATTCAAATAATATAACGGTCCGTGGCCCTGGCTTAGCGGTAGCGTATGCGCTTACAGAACTGAACCTGCTTCGATGTACCGTCTACCAGATCGAGTCCGCCTGTCAGGTATATGAGCGAGTCACATTTTGTGGCTCCGACAATCGCGTTTTTGTTTTTTTTTTTTTTCGAGGTTTTTTAATCGGTTGTCTACCGTAATAAGGCTCGGTGCAGTAAGAAGTCGACAGTCCGTCGTTATATAGGTGAAATACCCCCGAATACGACGTTTAACCCAAATCAATCAAACAAACAAACAAACAAGCATATAGTATACTAGCTGTTGCTATAGTCTAAATCTTCATACTACTTTTGACGTGTTCCGGACGAAGTTGTTTTTCAGGCAGATGGTCTAACAGACATCTCGAAGATCCCAAATGACATGACCTATTTGACTCGAACCTGTTCTGGCTACCCTCGAAAAAACCATCCGCTTTTGTCAGCGGATAAACACAACAGATATTGTATAAATAGCCGGTGAATATAATGCACCTTTTAACTCAGTCAACCCTCCTCAACAGGGCGGGGTTTTATTTATTTTAGAGTCCACCAATACACCATTTAACATGTTTAAGAAATTTGTTGTGCACTTACTCCCAAAACTCTGCTGTTGATAAAGTGAACGTAGCTGTTCCAGAAGCGTTAAAAGAATTATTTCCAGCAATATTTAGCGGCAAGCATGAATTGGTGTTCCATGGGTTACCACATGTCGTCCAGGGAAGAGTTTTAGAGAAGGAACTGTATAGGAAGTAGAGAGCCCAAGACATAACCGTCATGTAGTATATAGTAAACAATAAAGACAACACACACATCACAACGGCAAGACCTAAAACAATATCAGAATACGTTTTCATGCATTACAAATCAGCCGACTGAGAATTCCATACATTTAAAGCGCAGACCGTCGACTCGTTGTCGCAAACCGGGGAGAATGTGATAACAACAACAAATGATATAGACCTACTTAATTTCATCGGACGAGAGATCAATCCCTAGTTACTGTGCAGCTTTCTCAAAAATCTATGTGATAAGAGACAAGACGGATCTATGACACCCTAGGGGGATATATTTTACACGATTGTGGGATTCACGCCCTTGATCTTATCACGTGCATTATGTTACATTGTCACCAGAGGTAAGTTATAAACTCGTAAATTTTATCAGCAAAGTCGTTATTGGAATCTTAAATTGTGAACAATTTTTTTTATCGGCAGACCAGTGAATATGCAGTCTGAAATCTATTTGCCCCAGGCAAGTCAATCAATGGGATTAAACTCGATGGTGTTCAGTGAGAAATACAATCAATATGGGACCAAGAGAACGTGATGAACAACAAACATTATGGCAGAAAGCGTTATTTCACAAACCCAGATAAGGCGTATTATACCCAGCTTGCTATTAGATGTACGTCAAATATGATACTTACCTCTGAAAAGGGGACAGATATCAAATACTAACATTGGGCTCCTTTGAAAGTATTGTCCCAAAACAGATTCCATGAAGAACAAAGGAATTCCAAATATGAAGGCGAATACAATGTGTGGAATCAAGAAAGCACCTGAAAAACAATCGGCTTAATAATATATTTGCACTTGATATATGTATATATATATATAACTGGGACATTGTACCAAGACCTTAAATGAAAGAGGTCGTGGTTCACTGGTCAGCGTGTCTGCCTGCTGATCCGACTTCGGAGTACCGTTGACTGGTTCGATGCTGACTGCCGACAACCATTTCAGTGAGTCACACTATGTAACTAGGGCATTTTGAGTGTGGCTTTCGTAAGGTATATTTAAATAAAGCAAAATGTGAAGTGTAAAATCCATCAACATAGAAGTGAAATACCCTTGACGCTACAACGTTATACCTAATCAAAATGGCATAATTTGCCACCAATAGCAATATTATTTAATAATAATAATAGCTTTATTTAGTATGGGTAGCACAATTAGCCTAAGGGCTAGTCTTCCTTGTGGCCCAGCAAATTTTCTTTTTATATTTTATTCATCCGATGTTGGATCAACAAGATCATTTGCCAGCGTTATTGTGGAAGGAAAACTGGGTAGTAAATTAACCCAGAAAACCCACGACATTCCGCTGGTTGCTGGCATACCAACCCACATACGGTTCGCGGGATCGAACCCGCGACCCCAGAGGTGAGGGGATATGTGGACCAGAGGCATACACTCACTAGAGCGTACACTCTAGACCTCTCCGCCACTCTAGGCCCCCTTGGGAATTTATTCCTTAGAACAATAAAATCATCTATACGACTGTATAGATTGAATTTACTGGTGAATATTACACAAACCCACATAATTAAATTTAATATAATCTTTTATCATTTGAACAAATTTTAAAAATAATTAACGTCGTTGATTTGTGCTAGGAGTTACATAAAAGATATAGAATAAAGGACTTGTGTGGATGATATTTCCCACGTCATGTAAGATACAAACCACTACCTGTTTTGGTCCTCTGGCTAAGAAAAGTTGGTTTGAAGAGTAGTAATGTTGGTTTTTCTTAGCACTCGAGGAAAATTGACTTTCCCAAATTATGGAAAAGTTTCACATCTTGGGTGTGCTAGTGTCACTAATTGCTGGAATACACCGCCATCATATAGACCTACGTGAAATACCCTTCATCAGCACAGCGTAAAACACCAATCAATCAATCAATCAATCAACCAATCAACCAATCACTAACTACTTCTGACAAATCCACTAATCACATTTGAACAAGATGAGATTAGTGACAACTTTTTGTGTCGTTTAGAAAAAGAAAATGTACGGTTCTGTCATTATTTTCAGGATAACACATTCGTAGTTTAAATATATATTGTAGTTACGAAATTTCGGGCTTTTGTCCGTCCGGGACTCGAACCCACGACCATCATTGTGAGAGGAACCACATCACCAGGAGTAAAAACATAAGAGGTCTAGGTTGGCCGAGGGACGCGGGTTTCAGTTCAAAAAAGGGCTCACAAGTATCATTTTCTAAAGTTAAATCTTTTCGCATAAGAAGATTTAGTTATCCCATCATAAGGAAGATACTGATAACATAGCACTAGTTGCAGGGATGTGTTACATGTTTTAAACCGGAATATCGTGTTTTGGGCTTTATTAGAACGGTTTATGCAGAAAAAATATACCCAATGACATGTCGGTCAAAGCGCAAGATCACGTCAACCTTTTACTAGCAAAAACATTATCCGAATGCTATCTGTTATCTTAATTAGATTACCTTTTGAACTGACGTCTCGCATCAACTCTTTTCACATACATGTACAGCTTCACATTTAATTGTGTAAGGCTGCAAAATGTTCACAACATGTACATTACTCTAGCTCCATTGTGCTACTTATTAGGCTCTCAATTGTATTAAGTATCCATCTCGTCGTCTGTTCACGTTATCGCTTGGAACACCTTTCCGACTGATTTCATTAAGGTGCACCATTGGGTTTATCCACACTTATTCTGGGAAAAACATCACGTGACGTTAAAGATAACATTTTGGCTGACTGCCTATACATGACAAATAATGCAAGAAAGTAAGCAAATGGCTAAGCGTGCACCGAATTCACAAATTTTCACAAATATCGATGAGCTGGTTCCGTATTAATAAAGTTACTTATGCATGTCTTAAAGTTAGAAAAACTTTACAGTTTTCCTACAGCGTTGCAGCCTTGTCTTATTTTGAAAAAATGACATTCATTGCCCTGGTCAAGTTCAGTTCTCCTTAGTACTTTAAAACCGATCGTCGATGTTTAATGTGTATCATTTAAATATTCATATAACGTAGGCCTTACCTCGACGAACTTTGCTTCGATTCCAATTTCTTAGTGGGTTTCGTCACTAAACACTTTACGCACCAAAAGAACAAAACTACAAAACGAATTTACTGATTTAATCAATTTAAATTGCCGGGCTATGCACTCCACGTATATAGCAATCATTTTCTAAACCAAATAATGTATTTTTCCGTGAATTCATCGGACGTTTTTAGTTTTTTTTGTCGGAGAATCATTGACAGTTAGGGTCAGTGACTTTGACATTGCGATAATCTAATGATGGTGCATGGAAAAACGGAACAACCTCAACGGAATTTCCATAGTTAAAAATCACGCAATGTACACAAAATTTAGTTCCGTAGCATACACTTTGTAACTTTTCTGATTTCTTTTTAAAAAATTATTTGTCTCATTCAAAAAATTAACTGTTTTTTAATGTGAAACAGTAAACTTTTGCATACGAGATTAATAGCCATGGCAATTATCTTCTTAAACAATAACAAAAAACACGTGTTCTCCAGATGAACTGTTAACTTTTCGCATTTTTAAATTTGTAAAAACGCGTCAATATCCTCAGGATGTATTAATATTAATTTTTGTTTTGAGGTAGGTATACTGTGAATATCCAGTGATAAATATCAGACGTCAACGGCCTTTTTAAAGGACTTAGTTCTTCTCAGCGCCAGTTTTCACTTGCTTTTTATGTATATGATTTCGGAAACGTAACATCTATCGCCATTTCCAATTCTGTCAATTTCGCTGATGCTTCGTAACACAGTTAAGCATAGACCTATATTTGTGATTTCAATATCCGAGTCCCCATATGAATCTTAGGAAAATGTGGGAGTCGCATGATGACACTGTTGCTATTGCAGGTGTTGTGTTTTTTTCTTCTTCAAGATTTCCACCCAGTTGTATATTGAGTAGAGCAAATAAAATATTTTCCTTCATCATTTCAGTGAATACCCTTGGGTACGACGTTACAGTGAATACCCTTGGGTACGACGTTAAATCCCAATCAATCAAATAAACATATAGACCAAAGATCAAAACATAATTAAACCAAACTTTACCTCCTCCATTCCGTTGAACCAAATAAGGAAATCTCCACAGACTGCCCATGCCGATGGCGTACCCCAGGGTCGACAAGAGAAACTCAAACGGATTTCTCCAATGCCCACGAGTTGTGTCCTTCTGAGTCTCATCCTCGGCCATTTCTTGTTTCATTTCTTTCATCCTGTCTGGATTTTGAGATTACGTTCTGCTATTGGCATCTAAACTTGCTTAGAAACGTCACATGTGCTTGTTACCTGAACAATTATCTGGTCACTGAACCAGAACTTACCTCACTGCTATTGACAAATTAAGCGTCTTAGTGCAAAAAGCTCAGACTCTCACGTTAAGTATTCCAAGCAGCGCGAATCTATGAAAACATTGGCCTATACCTTATTGACAGTGACATATATTAACTCTCGAATATCTTATCTGTTCGACATTTGATGTACTTGGTCATGTCAAATAGCGGAAAATAACAGGTGGTCGTGCAAGGGAAAATACCAGGTGGTAATGACTGGGGAAATACCAGATGGACTGAGAATAAGACCGTATTAGATAAAAATGATAATGTCACAGACTATACTAACTATTACAATTCAGACGGCTATAAATAAGGCAGACCTTGCTAGGAATGAAATTATGATTATTACGCTCTTGTTACTTATTAGAGTTGATGTCCCGTATTGATGCACCCATTGCATGTGCCACGGAGATGATAGTATCCTTATGCAGTCAAAGAATCATTTCTTTTTTTCGTACTGATTTTTGTTTCTTGTGGTTAGTGTGTGTGTAAGGTGTTCCATTAAGATGTGCAGCACAAACGATTATTCGATTAAGTATTAAATCGAGATATGGTAAATATGTTGAATTTGGGATAAATCTTTCCGTTTTCAAACCGCTAGATTTGATCAACGTGCAAGCTTTGATCAAGTTAATCCACTGAGTTAAACACTTTTGAGTACAAGGTTTAACACTAATCAATCAAGTTTTTTTTTTCAAGCAATTGATTCTCAAAACTAGCACATTAATAATTGGTGCATTTAAGTGGTTCTTCCCTATGAGCAAATTTACTCCCAACTGTCAGCTCTAAAAGATTTCATAATCCATACACACTCCCCATGTACTTCATCCATGTATTCACAACCTATACGTACTCCCCATGTACTTCATCCACATATTCACAATCCATACACACCACCCATGTACTTGGTCTATGATGTTAACAACTCATACATACTCCCCATGTACTTCATCTATGATGTTAACAACTCATACACACTCCCCATGTACTTCATCTATGATGTTAACAACCCATACACACTCCCCATTTACTTCATCCACGATGTTCACATCCCATACACTCCCCATGTACTTCATCCATGATGTTCATAATCCATGCATACTCCCCATGTACTTCATCCATGATGTTCATAATCGATACACACTTCCCATGTACTTCATCCATGATGTTCATAATCGATACACACTTCCCATGTACTTCATCCATGATGTTAACAACCCATACACACTCCCCATGTACTTCATCCATGATGTTAACAACCCATACACACTTCCCATGTACTTCATCCATGATGTTCACATCCCATATATACTCCCCATGTACTTCATCCATGATGTTCATAATCCATACATACTCCCCATGTACTTCATCCATGATGTTCACATCCAATATATACTCCCCATGTACTTTATCCATGGACTTCATCCATAGTGTTTGCTTCCCATACAAAGTCCTCGTGTACTTCATCCATGATGTTCATAACCCATACACGCTCTTCATTTACTACATCCATGATGTTCATAATCCATACATACTCCCCATGTACTTCATCCATGATGTTCACATCCCATATATACTCCCCATATACTTTATCCATGGACTTCATCCATGATGTTTGCCTCCCATACACAGTCCTCGTGTTCTTCATCCATGATGTTCATATCCTATACACCCTTCATGTAATTCATATATGATGTGCATAACCCATATACACCCTCTATCTACTTCATCTATGATGCTCATAATCCATACACATTCCCCATGTACTTCATCCATGATGTGCATAACCGATACACACTGCCTATGTACTTCATCTATGATATTCATAACCCATACACATCCCCCATGCACTTCATCCATGATGTTCATAATCCATACATACTACCCTTGTACTTCATCCATGATGTTCATAATCCATACATACTCCCCATATACTTTATCCATGGACTTCATCCATGATGTTTGCCTCCTATACACAGTCCTCGTGTACTTCATCCATGATGTTCATAACCCATACACACTCTTCGTGTAATTCACCTATGATGTGCATAACCCATATACACCCCCTATGTAATTCATCCATGATGTTCATAACCCATACACATTCCCCCTGTACTTCATCCATGATGTGCATAACCGATACACACTGCTTATGTACTTCATCCATGATGTTCATAACCCATACACACTCCACATGTACTTTAACTATGATGTTCATAACCCGTACACACACCTCATGTACTTCATCCATGTATTC
>JAVFBW010040500.1:0-18086 GCA_034783835.1 Mopalia ciliata
AAAAATACAGAACATTACAAACAAATTTGCTTATCGTTACCCTTTAGCTCTGCGAACACCAGGGCAACAGAAAGCAAACTCTTTTCTCGCCTCTTACGATCGACTGAGGAAGCCGAGGGAGTATTCTGCAGGGACATGGCCCACCAGCTCCCTCACGGGGCTAAAACACTATGGTTTCCACGTTGTGATTGTCGTAAAATTAAATAATAAGCACTACTCTATAAAGTTGACAGGTGCTAATACATTTGGTAACCACCAAGTAACATCTAGAATTTAATGGAGACTGAACTTTGGGATGAACATGCGCCATCACGCTACTCCCAGGAAGTCACGAGGAGAGCTTTACTTTTTTCCATACTTACGAAAAAATCATGCTTCTTCCAAATTTGAAAGTGTGAAATGTGGGTTAGCCCAAAATGGAACAATTTTTTCTTTATTTAAGAAAAAATAAATTTATTAGTAGCTTTAAAAAAGGAGTTACACTGACCTAAACTAAATAACATCATGGGTTTTTTAACAGCTGTAATTTGTCTGGCGCGGACCGCAAAACTTTTGATACTTAATCAAATATCACTACGCCTGTTTATTCAAATAGTCCTGGTTTATGACCATGCTGTGGAAATTACAGGTCTAGAAGAAAACAGTAGGTACTTATAGGCTACAGGATTTAATTTGGTCAAATGGTTTATATATGTACAAAACAAATAGCCGTGTTCTGACTCACAGAAAAGGTTTATCTTCCTGTTTACTTTTATGTAATTATTTCCGAAATGAGCGAATACTTACAAAAGTCGATTATGTCTTTGTGTTTAGTCTATATCCAAACGATTAATGTTTTAGTAGGCTAGACTAAAAGGTAGTTATAATTTCACAGGCTTCAGCATCAGTCGCCAAACAGATCCAATTCTATGGCTTGCATAGAGCTATTGGTGAGTATGGATAGTTATACTGTTGAATTATTTACTGTCTACTTTATGTTCATTTGTTTAACAAGAAATGGAAGCTAAGCAGACTAACTTGATTGTAAGAGTAACTTAAACCTCCCAAAGCTACTTGTGGTCGAATTTCTTACTGTCTCCATTTTGACTCCAATGTTTCTTGCACAGCTAGCGGTTTTGAGGAGGATTGATGTGGCTAGGGAGCTGTCACAGCTAACCAATGTGTTTGTGATGTGTTTGTATTACGCTCTTTGAATGCTCTGTCTCGCCTTTGTATGTTGGCAGTGGCGTCATGTGATTTGTTTCATCCACTGGGTTGGTATACCTTCAAATACGACTTTTTCTTATTTTGTCATTACTCATTACTTATATTCACCAAGTGATCCAACGCTACTATGTTACATCGATAGACAGTGATATATATTTTAATATATACCTTGTCAATGATGGCCAATTAAAGTAATCAGATATGTTTTATTGGGGTTTAACGTCATAGACATATCTGAAACAACATTATTACCTTCTCTGGAGATGTCTGTAGATTACCCATAAGAATTCGTGATAAACATCTATGTAGACAAAAGTTATTCTAAGAAAGTATGGCACATCGCTTGTTCATCGAATAGGCGGGTTCTTCCGCTGATTCTTTTACCAGTGCAAGAGTCATATCGGTAGCCGAAATAGTTCGCTCTGCTGTGAGGCAAGGAGAGAGGGCACCAGACACCAAAACATTATCGGTGTTTTGAAACCACGTATAACAACAACATTAAGTTCAAATTGCCAGTTTAACCACGATAACATCACGCACGTGTAAATATAAATTGGGGAAGTTTTTGCAGACGAAATATGTATTTCATTATTTCATTTACCTATCTTAATAATTAATTTATCGATAAATCGTTTGACGATATCGGTAATTTATTAATGGACATCGATAAATGAGATTAAGTTTTCATTTGGCCCTTCATTCCTGTGGTGTCAAAACACTGTGACCACTGAGACCAAACTCTCTAACAGTTACATAAACCAACCCCCAACAATCTCCATAAGTGGGACATTAAATATACTTAATTTTTTAACTTTACATTAGTATCTTGCTGGACCTCTTAGACAGCATGCCTTTCGCTGAGTGAATCTATCTGTGATAGTTGCGTTTATCCCATAAATGATTAATTTCCATTGTAATACAGCCATGTTATACATGTTTTATATCTCTACGTGTGTATTACAGTTTTCCCACTCTCTGATTGGTCACCTTCTGTTTATTGATAAAATTCAACCAATATAATGTTACAAAAGGTTACACAGTATGTCTTCATCAACTAATTTATGACAGGACATTTAACAGTTGTCTTGATTGTAATCTGTTTTTTTTTTATCCTGTCCAAACTTTCTTGCTCATGTACTTAAAGAGGGCAACGCTGGTCACAGCACAGTTATTTGTGTTTGAAAGTGTTCAAATTTCTTTTGAATGCTTTGTTTATGAGTGAAAACTAATTGTTCGATATTGATTGTAATTATTATAGTTGCATTTAATAGTCTATCATATTTCGGTTAAATAAATATTACATTTCAACGGGACTGTTACTCCGGTACTGTTCATTCTGATGGACTCTATGCACTGACCCAGATGTGTATGTACCAATGCCCGCGCCGTTTCTCTCTTACCAGAGAAGCGAAAATATATATTGATTTTTGATTGAAATTAATACAAAAGGCACTTATGGGATAGATAGAATAATCTCCAATTCGTTGTCCGGATATCAACTTTTATGAAACTCGGGTGGAAATTTTGATTTATCCTCTCTCGCTGCTTGGAATAAATGAAAATTACAGCGAGAGTTTCATCAATTTTATATCTCCGGGTCACTCATTAGATATCTCCTATAAATTAAACTTTGCGTTGTATCTCCTCACCTCCGAATAGTGCGGCGTCATAAGCTATGCGCAAGTGGGGAATGGCTACAACGCACATTGCGCAAGCAGCCGTCTAGTTTCTTTGATAACAATTTTGTCAGTTTGGTAGAGTTATAATTTCCGCAGGAAACTGGCATGTGTTGGTTACACGTCGAACACAGACACACACACATGCGCATTTAGACATTGTAAAAATCCACAAGTATGTAATAATTCTAAGATGTTTGGTACATAGTATATGCGTGCTATATTTCCAGTTTTGTGCTAATGCTTTTCTTTTATCCTCCGATATTAGAAGATTAAACTAATACAAGGATTTTTTTCGGATTTTTTTATTATCATACGCATACGTTGTTGTTTTTGGTCATTAGAAATAAAGATACATGTCAAATGTTAAGACCACTAAAACAACAACATTTACACGGTTGCGGTGCAGGACAATTTAGAAGTCAACTGCATTTGAATTCAGATGGAATGTCATTCAATTAGCATTACAGTATTGTCTGGTTATATTTATAGAGGTGAGCTGCCGCAAATCACAAATTTCTCACTTTGGCTTGGGGTTAATTTCAATAAATGGTTTTATTGTATGAACTGACCGCGGCCTAGAAGACATCGCGTTAGAATCACCTGTTCAAGAAAAAAATTATCCGTTCCATACCTCCTGCCAGAGATAAAAGAGGTATTTAGAATTTTTGGGCTTGAGATCTTTGTTATGTATTTTAAAACTGAGAGATCGGATTGTTGATGGTTGCATTTGCTTCCCCAGTCACAGCTGTTTGCAGGAATACCCAAATGACTCGGTATCCAGCGGAACATAACGTCTGTCCCACTCCATGGCTTCTATACCTGTATACTGATTTAAACTATGCACGATTGCTGGCTGTTTGGTTTTAAAACTATCGCCAGAGCATTACAGCAAATCACTGCAGAAAACGGATTTCTTGAGATGGTGCTTAGAGATAAGACCGGTGAAATAGTCTTGGTTTAAGCAGAAAAGAGGGATGAAACGGACGGCAGACAAAGGGAGGCAATACGCTGTAACCAAATGTTTGTTAGTCAGTTATGGGCTTCAAGGACAAAGACAAGCCTTTCAGTTAATTAGCCGCTCCATAGTCTTACAGACACAGCTGGTAAGAGTTATGGAGGGGGTAATTATTGGGATCGATTTGATGTTTTCTTTGTTAAGGAACCGGAATTATGAGTGCTTCTATCCAGGATTAAAGGAATTCGCTCTAGGGCTGAAGAAGATCAAGAAACTTATTGTATAGAGCATCAGGGCCACAGTAATGGTAGACAATCTGTACAGAGCTTTCCGCCTTCAAAATACAAGACTGCACCAAAACAAAAGAAGTAAAAAAAAGAAGCAGAATGCTGCAGAGAAGGTGGACAAAGCTAAATGGATACGTCGGATGCAAAAAGCTGCAACTTGGTTTGCTAAAGTTGCCACACTATATTCAGTCATCGATTCATCAGTGTTGCTGAAGGGGTGTGTTTCTTACCCATCACCAAGAGAGGAACTGACTTCTTTAGATATCTTGTTCAATTTTTTTGGGGGGGCTAAATAAGGAAAATAAGGGAAGACAGTGATGACAGGGCGATTTTTTCTCAAGTTATTTCAGCATGTTGGTAACATGGACAATCAAAATGAATGAATTATTGTATGACCCAGATCCAACCAGTCTGCACAGTCTGATAAAAATTCAGTTGTATTGTTTGTTTGATTAGGGTTTAACATTAGGTACTTATATGACGACGTGCCAGGCCAAAGGGTGAAGGCAACCACCCTCAACACCACTGGCATCAAACAAAGGCAAGACGGGACAAATGCAGAACCGCAACAGGACGCAATACAGACACAATAAACAGATCGGTTTCCTGTTCCCTTTTAGCTCTGAGAGCACCAGGGCAACATGAAACCCCCCTCTAACCGCCCGCTAAGTTCAGCTGTACAGTCCTATGGCTTTGGGTCGAAGCCTGAACTTTATAATAAAACGTGCCTAGAATAAGGTCCTTTTGATTAGACACTGTTAATAAAACATGTGACAATCAATGTGTGGTTCTCCGAACGACGATCGCTTAAAAAGTCAAACATTCTGCGCGTACGTCCATCGGCGACAGAATTTCATTGCAGTCGGCTTGAATAATTGCTGCCGGAAACTTTGCCTGGTGTTCGGTATACTCGAAGATAAACAAAGAATATGTAAAATTTGCTTAAAGCATACAATTGTTTTAAAGAATAACTGTCATACTATCGTAAAATTACAAATAAATGCTATCATTAGTCACAGTTCCTGGTATTTCATCTACGTCATGGCGTGGACTTGATTATTTTACCACACATGCTAGTCAACTTTTGTTCCGAACTGCCGCAATCGCTACGTGAAAAATTGGAATTAAACAAACTGAAAAGGACAGACATAGCTGATAAGAATTATAATATGTCCAACAGATAACATTTTATTTGATATCTAAAATTATGCAAACATTTATTTTTAAAATATGTGTTCACATCAGCATTTTTCTGCAAGCATTTATAAGCACTGATTAAAAGATATGCACAAACCCGTTGACAAACCCGAAGAGTTACCAATGCCTCTAAGCAAGTAAGTCCTCCATAAAAATTTCTGGGTACATCTTTAAACAAACATTGGCAATGTCCACAAAGTGAACCAGTATGTATATAATGACCAGAGATCCAGACACATATTTAGTGTCTCTAGGTCGGTGGTCTCTTCAGAGACAAATTTGCAGTCTCTGCATACAAATTCGTTGTTGGTCTGCCGTGGACTTCTGCGGCTCGGACGGCTACAGCACTGGTCATGTTGACCCGAGTTCAGATACGGTTGGAGGCAAGCAGAATTGTATGCTGTTACATTAAAAATATATATGCCAGAGCCAGGTTATCAGAAAAAAGCCAATCAATAAAAAACTGTGTGGGTGATTCCTCGATAGGACATACTTAGTGTATCTGTGTCAGTGCTACCTGTAAAGATTTGATGCCATTATCTTGATAATAAAAAAAAAAAAATAAAAAAAAAAAAAAAATAACGTGGACTTTCTGCCTTGGGCCTTCGTAGCTATGACAGTTAGATTGCTGGCCTTGGTGGCCAGAGGCCTATGTTCGAATCTGATGGAATCAAGGAAAAATGCCTTTCTCTTTATTTAAAATATATGTATCATAATCTACACTTTTTGTGTAAGCGACTAGGAGCTTGTGTCTGTCTTGGTGTCTTCATTGTTGAGATACAGCACGATCGAGCTTTATGATGCCGTTGTATTGCGCTCTGAGAGTGTACTATCGTGTCATTATGACCGAATGTTGTTTCCTTTACACTATTGGCGGTCCCACAATCACCCGAGTGAAATAACCTTTAATACTAGGTTTAACCCAAGCAAACCCATTGTGAAGGATGTTTTTATTTGTGAGGTGCGTATATGACATCACATAAAAAGTCAATTCGTATAGTCCAGGGATATGAACTTTTAGTGTTATAACAGGGCGAATGACATCTATCAATCTCATAAATGATACTGGTGTGATGTGAACGTGTCCGAAAGAGTGGTGAATACTTAACATCAAACTGTCTATTTATTAAAACTAGTGATACCAATATAAGTAGCCGACCCTTAGTCCCATGTCTGAGAAGGTCTTCAAAACTTCATGTTTCCAAGAAGTTAATATAAATTGTTATTGTTGTTGCATTTCATAGCCATTACCAAACCTGTCTGAAGTGATCTTCACTACAATAGTGAAGATCACTACAGACAAGTTATTCTAAAACTGTGCTTGGCAACTGCAATTGGAAACATATTTAATTTCCATGTACTTACCTTTATCCTATCTTCTTAACATATAGTTGTAATTTAAATGCAAACAAAACCATTGAGCTATGTGCCATCTCATACAAGCAGAGGCCATGTTTGTTTACCCAATATTCTTGATGTCATATCTAGAAATCATTGCGTCCTTTATTTTGGCGCCTTTTAATACTGAGCGTGTTACTGTTTTATTTGAAGTAATATTTTTGTCAAGTTATAAAATATGACTGCATGTCCAAAACAGAAAACACAGGTACTAGTAAAAGAGTCATCCCCGAGAAAATATAAAAGATGCTTATAACATCTCCCCAAATCACTCAGAGAGGCTATGCGCAAACGAAATCGGACGATTTAATGTCCACAAGCATTAATAAAAACTTATTTTCATCTGAAGAAACAGGTCTTCAAAACTTATTTTCATTAATTGAAATTTTGTTTTTGATTTTGGTATTCAATTAGGCGAGAAAAATCGATTTTAAATGGTGCAAAATCTAACGCATTTTTTGGTCCGAAGCTTGATGACGTATGCTTATTGGAAACTCCTTACCGCTACGTCAGAAATTTTGGCGGGAAAATCTTAGTTGGCGTGATATCTATTAATTTACTAATAAGTTTATCTCATTACAAACTGATGTATTTTATCAATAAAAGACAAGCTGCTTTTTTCTCAAGCTTTGGTGTTTGAATCCTTTATTTGTTCATTTATTAAAGAGCGCTGCATAGTTTAGATATTGTGAGTCGTTCATAAATTAACGGGATCTGTCGTTGCTATTGGTTTTAACTATCTGTTGACTGTTTTGACTATCATAGCTAAACTGTCACTAATTAGCAATCACTAAACAAGCGAGCTTTTTCGCTTAAATATTTCCAATGATTGTCTACAAATTGTTCAATCTGCCTCTGCATTAGAACATATAAACAAGTGCCTTCCTTCAAGATGGAAGGGTCCCGCCCGAGGTCAATATGTAAAAATATCACAAGAGTAGCTGAAGCGGGAATATGATTCAGTAAGTAAGTATGTACAATTTTTGGCCAGTTGTAGGCGTACAGATTGGTTCAGTTTTAAGATGTAAATTGTCTACCGGGTTAGGAGCAACATCAGAAGTCCATTAACTTCCAAAACCAAGGTATAATATTGCCGGGATTTAGTTATACCAGTTAGTATATTGCCGGATTAAGTTATATCAGTGAGCATATTGCTAAAAATTAAGTTATATCAGTGAGCATATTACCAGATTTAAATAATATCAGTGAGCATATTACCGGATTTAAGTTATATCAGTGAGCATATTGTCGGAATTAAGTTATATCAGGATTCAAGTTATATCAGTGAGCATATTGTCGGAATTAAGTTATATCAGGATTCAAGTTAGATCAGTGAGCATATTGTCGGAATTAAGTTATATCAGGATTCAAGTTAGATCAGTGAGCATTTTGTCGGAATTAAGTTATATCAGGATTCAAGTTATATCAGTGAGCTTATTGTCGGATTCAAGTTATATCAGGATTCAAGTTATATCAGTGAGCATATTGTCGGATTCAAGTTATATCAGAGAGCATACTACCGGGTTAAGTTATATAAGTGAGCATATTGTCAGAATTAAGTTATATAAGTGAGCATATTGCATAGTCATGGTGTTCGAGATTAATGTGATTGCCACAACCGGCTTGGCTCCCGACTAGTTTTTGCTGTCATATGTAATTCAAATAGCTAAAGAAGAAGCATGTATTCAATCAAATATCCCAACAACTTCATCAGTTTTTCATCAGCCCTAATTTTGCATGAAATATTGAATTACGTGAATTACTATCCGAACTTGTAATGCCTATATCAGACACTTATGAGTCACTTCGGTAGATTCTTTCTAAAAATATGCTTATTTCGTGAACAATAACTCAAAGGGACTTCAGATTTCTTGCCTATTACATCGGACAATGCGGACTTAAAATAAGTGTCTAATTATATTGAGGCCTAGATGTTTTACATGTTTTTTGAAACACATAATTTGTGCTTTTTTGTAGCGAATTCCTTATTTTAGACCAAAACTGTGATTTTTTTCTGTCGACATTACTTCAATTGACAAGGTTTTTCATACATATATATACATTCATAATATACCGATCCATTCATGTTATGTTTGATAATGTGTTTAAAATTTGTCAATCTCAAAATCAACCAAGAGGTCCAGCAAAACCCTATATGTTCACGAGCACAGGAATTTGAGCTACACTGTCGTTTGGACGCTAATAACTTTAAAATAAGATTACGAAACCTTATCAGAAACAATTTTGTGCAAAATCGGTAATACCATGAGCTGAACGTACTATTATCCATCCATTTAATAACTGGACAGACATTCTTGCTATTTGGTAATTCACATGTTCTTTATAGTATAGTTTTGCTCAAGACTTCACCTTGTAATTTTGCAGAGTAAGAAGCTAAAATATTCGGGGATAACCCAAGTCGACATGACGTCACTATTTCTTTCACACTCCGAGAGGATTATCATGTTACACAGTAAACGTTCTGATATCCCACCCGTTATTCACAGATCAGACATTCTAGGTTTCACAGCCATTTCCTATACATAGTGAGAAGATAAACACGACGAAAATCGTCTACAAACCAACACCCAACACCATAACGGTTTATTTTGGAATTCCCTCAAGTATTTTATTTTTTACCATTCACCTCGAATTCGCTTGTAAGTGTTATGCCAGGTTGCCCTAAGCCTTATAAAACCAGTTCAAGTTACATATAACCATTGGGGACAAGTATTTCCATAAAGTATATTTTGTGGATTTTATCGATCAAGTCTTGTAATGCACAAAAAATGCATAATTCATTAAATATTTTTAAAATAAAAAACACGATTGGGACGACATTGTATATAAGCGTTTTGAATAAACCCAGGGAATATTTGGCCGTTAACTGCGGCTTTAAAATGAATCAGTTACCATTGTAACATGAGGTTAATTTCCGGTCAACTGTGGTTACGCCACCAATTGGCAAAATATTAAAAGAAAAAAAATATTTTAAGATATATTTGAACGGAGGTCTGTAAAGATAAGACAGACCAAAACAATATGCTTGTTTTACATATATTGATTGACATCTCACATGTTGCTCAATGTTATTTTATACAAATCTAACATGTGTATTTTTTGGCGTCATGAAGATGGCCTCGGTGGTATGGATTATTTTGTTTTCTTGTTTGATACGTTTTTGGTGCCGTACTTAACGATATTACACTTTTGTGACGACTGTACAGTATTGGCAGTGAATAATCCAAACAGAAACCTAGCAACCACAATATCAGAAGTACTGTTCAAGTGAAAGTGAAAATTTAAATGCTGGCAGTTGCATGAGTTCCAAAAGTAATTTTTCTTTAGAAATTCTTCTATAAATTGTCATTGCAATTTCAAAATACCGGATAATTTTACAGAGTATTTCTAATGCAATATTGCATTTAAGTTTTATGTACCAAAGAAATATAAGGATTTCTTCCAAGGTATATCACTGCAGTGTATAATACTTTTTGTTATTACTCTGTGAACTTTGACCCTGTCCGGACAGCAGTACCGTTTTAATTGACGTCTGCTCACTTCAGTTTAAGGGTTCAATCAAGCTAAAGGGGCTATAGACTTTGTACATGTGTCATATGAGGTGCCTCTCTCTATATCGGTAGCCATATCTATTCTTAAACCACATTTCATCCAATTATGGCAGGACGAGTGGGATATTTCTCTTAAGGGAAGATTCTTTTACGAGTTTAATCGCTCAGTTTCTAATCGTCTTGATGTCTCTTTACCTTGTAGACAAGCCGACATCCTTAGTTCCCGGATGAGACCAGGTCATAGTCCCCTTAACACCTATCTCAAAAGACGCTGGCTGCTGTGACCATTGTATATGGTTGAGGAAATGTTGAAAATGTTTTGTTTCGATGCCTTGCGTATGCTGCTGAGTTTTATGCTAATCTACAATGCATAGGTGTCCTAAATCCTACGATGGGTCGTATTTTCAACCTGAACAAAAAAGTGCAATAATGTGTTTGGAATAACAATAAAATTATTCTAATTAACAGTTAAAGGATACATACATACATAAATTATAATATTCTAAATTAAATAGTCATTAGCTATTAGTATTGTTTTGCGGCATACCGTTCAATAGAATGGAGCTGCAACTCAAACAAAGAAACAACAACAACAACAACAATTTAAGGGCTTAAATGATTGACTCCAGTGTAGATCACACTGTACCGGACACGGATGTATTAAAAATGACCAAGTGCAATAATTTTGTCAGAAAAACTGGCGCGATACTATACTTATTAGTTTAGTGTTTACCATTGTCCTCAAAATTAATTATCTGATGGAGTGACTTCTCATTGTAGGTGATTATAGTAGAAAGCTGACATGAAGTCTTTTAAGGTCTTACTGGAAAACGTTCTGTTCATACCTTTAGTCGATGTAGACACCGACCCCACTCCCACTCCGTGATTTCCTAACCTACGGAAAACTTCCTGTTGATACATTGAGAAGAAGTAAGCCCCCAACCCCATAAAAACTTTCTGTGGTTTCCTGTTTCTACCTTGAGTCAAAACTCGGCCTTGAAGCCGTGGGCGTCATATTGAAGAGGGTTCAACAGTGACAATATACCACAAATTTATGCCGCGGCGTAGTCAGTAGAATGTGTAAACAAATGGTACGAAACAACGTACGCACAGATGGGAACGGTCGATTTAATTACATTTTGTAAGGTAAGATTAAAATCCTGTAATCAAAAAACAGACTAATTGTGATCGCCACAATACAGTGGAGTTGATATCTGCTGGAAGTTGTACAGAAAGAAGAACAATCCAGCACGCTGGTTTCAGTTATTAAATTGTGAGGACTTATAACTAAACTAAAGGGGTGGGGGCAGGGACATCAGGATCACGTCTCTTGACTTACTTTACTGCGCATAACAATAACAAACAATGAATGTTAGATTTGGTCGAAACAACGGCGTGGCTCCAGGTGTTATGTTAAAGTCTTCTCCAATACGGAATGCCGTTTATCTTAAAGAGAGAATAATTTAGCGCATTAAAAATAAATATGTCCAAACATTTTTTTCTCCTTTTTTTTCCTTCATTTTCAGCTACTTATGTTAATGTTTTATTGTCTTAGTCTGGTTTAGTTCTTATAACGTAAATAAATTTTGTCAGATGAATACATTTTGTTTGGTCAACTTCATCGCGGAATATATTTGCTTTAGCAGTTCCAGGCTGTTTACCGTTTTATCTCTAATCTGGCTGTTTGTTTGATATAACATAAGTGAATTTTGTCTGATAATACATTTTGTTTTGTCACCTGCGTCTCGCTATATTGGTTTTACTCCTAGACAATATCCAGTTGTTCTCTTAAGGTCACCAGTAATGGTCACTGGTTTACTGGTATATCATAACAACGGGGTCATGTTAAATTATAATACCAGTTACCTTTTTACTAAACCCCTGCCGTGGCTAAGCGTTTAGCGTGTTCGCATACTTATCTTTCTTTGATTAACCGTTCACGGTCTCGAGTCCGTCTATCGACCATCGAGTAGATGAGCGAATCCCACAATGTGGCTCAAGCTGGAAATGTTGTTTGACGAGGTTTCCTCCCAATATTTCACCACATTTAATCATGGAAAAGTGTTAAATGGCCAATCCAGCGTCATATAGACGAAATGCCATTGCATACGACGTCAGCAACAAATGAAGCAAACAGTTATTTAAAAATGATAATGAAATTAGATTTGTCTATTGTTATTCAGAATTGTGTATAAAATCTGGAAGAGGCATGGCAATAAATAAATTGCCTTGAAAGGGTGGCAAGAGTCGTTACATTAAGAAAATAAACATGGTCATGTCTCGAGGCATTAACCAGGACCGTGTGTTTATTTTGATCAAATAACCGCATCGCTACAGCTGATGAATAAACTACTTTAATTATCTGTGACAATAAGATAAGTTGTTGAGCTAGAACTAAGTATCTAAGGCTGTAGTTTGAATGCTGCTGTTGTTCAACCGTTATACTGTAGATGTTCTGGCAAACAAGGCGTTTTGCTGAGCTTTCGAGTGACTAGATTCAAAACAGCCATATTTGTCCTTATTGCAAACGACGAGCTGGGTTTTGGAGGGGACTCGAATTAGGCTGGTGTTCTAAGAGTTGAGAGACTTGTGTGGTTTGGCCAATCTGTTTTGTGATGATTTTGTATTGCGTCTTGCGTCCTGTTTTGGCTTAACTCCCAGTGACGGCGGGAGTGGTTTCCCCTTACCCTTTGGCCCTTCAGGAAAATCTCGGTAATATGTCATGACTTGCCCAGGGCAATAAATTCCTTCTGTGTCGATTCGCACTAAATTAAACGTGACTATTTAATCTAGAATATGATAATTTATATATGTGACACCCCTCAAAGGCATACGCTGGGCATCGAAACAAAACACTTTCAAAAGTTTGTTCAACCATACAATGATCACACCCACCAGTGTAAGGCAAGCTAAATATTTTGAGATGAGTATTAAGGGAAATATGACCTGACAGCATCCGGGCACTAAATACATCGACTGGTAGAGAGACATAAAGACGGTTAGGCGATCAAACGATATATGAATGCCCTGATTTATCAGTTCTGTACACAAATGCAGTATTTGGGAAAGAATTCGAAGTGAAATTCCTGATAGCAGACAAGGAGCTCAACGAATCCGTAAAAATAACACACCTCCTAGGTTTAAAATTCTGATAAAAAATGGAGCGCACAAAGTACAATGTATACCGACTAACTGATATTTTATTACTTATTCTAAAGTTTTTACCATATGACAATTCTAGAACACAAAACGCACAGTCGACTTTACTGGACTTCACAGCAGTAGTCTAAGCGAGATAGGGCTAGCTTGCCCTACTGAGCAGACTTCATATGTTTGACCAACACGCCCAATGTGTCATCTTGAACGAGCTAGCCGAGTAACACAATCACGGCTCGATGATTCCCTGGGTTAGGGAGTGTCTAATCCCTCTACATACTCATCTCAGGTCCTACACAGTTGTGGTTGTCAGCAACATGTACAATACAGGCAACTTATATTAATACATTTTCTATTGGTGAGTGTACTTCTTTCACGTTGCTGTTCGTGTATTATGTTTACATACCATGGCATTTATTTTTTATATTTATGAAATTACTGATCACATATCGTAGAAACATATACTTTGGCGATGCTATTTATATAAGACCTATGACGCCCATGGCTTTCGAGAGAAAACTCTAGTGTAAATTACCCGAACAATTGCCTCAGTCACGCCGTGTGACTCACTCATATACCTGAGGTCAACTAGCGGACCCAAACATCAAAGTAGGATGAGCAGCCCAATGTGCTCACCATTAAACGACAACCGCTGTTTCTATCGCTTAGATGTATTCGGAGCCAAAGCCATATATTAAAGGGGAAAATAGCATCAGTTTATTACGGGTAACTTCACTTATCTACCTCTACATCAAGCCAATTACATCAATATATTTTGTGCAAATCTGATCGATAAAGCAACGGTCCTGTCACCTTACTCGTGAATACCACCCCAATCTCTAAGACAACCGTTTGGATGCTTCTCATAGATAAACCATGGAAAGTGAAAAGACAACGGTTTGGATGCTTCTCATAGATAAACCATGGAAAGTGAAAATACAATTTTTGCCCAATATACTGTTTTGGGCCAAGTGTGTTTAATATATAACAGACATATAGTCCTAGTTTTATAACAAATTTAATTTTGACTTGATTCTGTCGCTAATATGACAAATTTGCATTCCCATATATTTTGTAGGATCTTTAATGGGAAAATAGTTATTTGTAAGTTTTCATAAATAATATATATATATATCAATATGTTAAGAAAACTCGATAAAAATCAATAATATATTCAAAAATAATACAGATGTTTCTTCCTCCCACTAATGAGCTGTGGTATGGTCAGACCGCTATCCCTTATTCTAGCCACATAATGACGTCAAGCTGAAACATAGGTTTTGTGTTATTTTATTTCGGTCGTCAATTGTTGGGGGTGGTATATGATCTTAAGTGTATGCAAATGTACAATTCTTTTAAATACGCTTCCACTGTATGTTGAAGAAGATTTTCCATAGTTTGCATATACGTTATTAAGGGGTTTTATTTGTTTAATAGTATCTTTAGATAAAGGAGGCTTCTTGACAGAAGTAAAGGTCGGTCATCAAGACCATTTAAGCGACCTACCTTCTTAGTGGACTGTTTTAAGTAAGCGATAATATCACAGATAGTGTTAATGCAGAGCATGGCGACGACAGCTGGTTGCGAATTCGTCTACAACGTGAAAGGTACAAACTTTATTGTCAGCGGAAGCTTGAATACCAAACTTTAGTTTTCCTGTTTTAGTTGAGTTATCATTCGGTACATATTTAATAAGTGTATCAGAACGTCTGCGCTCTGCATAATATATCTGGCATTTCGTAGAAATATTATGCAGAGCGCAGATGTTCTGATGCACTTTTTAAATATGTACCGAATGATAACTCAACTATCTATAAATGGGAAAAGAATAATTGATAAGTGTAAAATCGTTATGTATCTATCTATTTATAAAACAAACTGAATAAAAATCAACAAAATATTAAATAATACTACATGAGCTATCGGTTATCTTTCTCTCACTAATTAGCGGTGATATGGCCAAAACGATAAAATTTATTCGTCTCACAATGACGTCATAAGTAGTTTTCTTACATGTTTTTTCTCGAATATCAGTTACTCATTACTCTCCAACCACCCACTATTCTTGTTAATTGTTCATTAAGGGATTCACCGTTTCCGTGCCATAACGAGCACGCCATTTTCAATCAAGACTAATGTGTCATCAGATGGTTTTACGGTCTAGTTCAAAGCGAAGGAAAACATTATTAACGTAATGATGTTTTGAAACGGGGATATGTTAATACATTGGTTTATGATATATTAGGTATTACTGGTTTTATTTGCTTAAGCCTTCTGCTAAAATAGCAAATGGGAAAGAAACAGCGTCACAAACAGCCATACGGTTTATAATGTATGTGGTAACTGACATTTTACTGGTGTTCAAAACCGTACTCCAGTTTATTGGACTTCCGTAACGATAAGTACTGCAGATGTTTAGTGGGAAACCTTAACACCATCTTGTAGTTTCCCAGCTTGCAGGAAATCGCCCGGTTCACATCGTGAGTCGAAATATGGCTATCACGGCAGAGAGCTATGTATTGGAGGTTTTCCTCTGTCCAATGTGCCACAAACCTAACTACGTGAAAGTCATGAAGAATTTTTAAACCAATGGTGCGAAACATCGTACGCGCCAGATGACAAACCCCGACGGTAGAGGCGACCATATTATAGCATCCAACTTGGTGCAAATGTGTTGAAAAACATGTTAACAGGATTTTATGGAAGTCCGCCATCTCATTAATCACCGAAAAAACTTTGGTTGGTACAATCTGTTTATCGGCACAAAAATTTCGACTTGGCAATCAGCCAAGCGGAAAACTGTCCATGTGTATGGGCCAGGTACAACGAAGCAAAATTCTCAAAGCCAGTCTGACAGTGTCACGACCACCAGTTTTCACTATAGGTGACACAAAGCTTGGTAATGCAAAATCAGATAAAAAAAAAACGGCAAAAAATTCAACCCTTTACCAATACGACCATGTCGGCAAAAGTTTAACACATTGTCAGTCTGAAAAAAATTAATACAATATTAACAAAAAAACCCAACATTATCGGTCAAAATTTTTTGGGGGTTTTACAACAATAACAGTCATTGTAACATAATTGGTCAACATTTTTATCCGTTGTCTGTTTTCAACAACATAACTTATGGTTTTTATAGTATTAGTTGCTACAGGCCTGAAAAATATAACTGCTTTGAAAGAGTGGCTGCATGGAGTCGTTTTATTAAGAAAATAAACACAATGGTCACGTCTGGTGGCTTATCCAATTAATTCCGACGACAACAAGAATAGTTTGTGTTTGTTTGGGTCAAATAACCACATCGCGACAGCTGATGCATAAACAACTTAAATTATCCGTGACAATATGAAATGTTTGTGATCTTGGACTAAATGTCTAGGGTTATACTATACATGTTACTATTGTTATACTGCAGTCTGTTATTGAACACTGTAGCTCTCCGGTCCAACGAGGCGTTATGTTAAGGCTTGGAGTGAGTGGATGTAAACAGCAGAGAAGTGAGGACTCCTGTAAGGAACCTCAACTTACCTTGTGCTCTAACAGCTGGTGAGCAACAAGAATAAAATATGTCTTGTATGGTGTCTTGCGAGTGTCCTGTCTTGTCATAGCTCCAGGGACAATGAGGTTAGTTTCCCCTACCCACGTGCCCGTTACAGGAGTGAAATAACATTGAGAACGGAGCAAAACTATAATCAAGGAAACTAACAAGCAAAGGAAGAGCGGTAAATTGAAGAAAAAAAAAATTACGTGTTTCTTGGAACGCAAATGAATATGTCAATAGTTGGGGTAAAAAAAACAAATTTTCTTAAAACTTTTGTTACTTTTATTGAAATGATACCAATCGCACACAATATGATGATTGGGACACTTGCGTATATTCCTATTGCTTATAAATTGAAGTCTGAATAGCACCTTCCGTAATTTTAACTATAGAGGCTTTACATTTGAGACATAAAGTAGTAACAAAAAGCACTACTTTACCTTAACGAACATGTACATGAATTGTAAACACTGTAAATTTCGGTGTGAGAATGCGAAGTTAACTGGAATCGCTGTCTGCTAGAGAGACTAATTAGGTTTTCGTGTTACTTTTATCCGTCATGACATTATTTCGCTTTTAGATGGTTGTTCTTTTGATAGTGGTTTTACACCGTACTTAAGGTTATTTCACTCATATCATGCCGTGTACTATTTTTTGAAACCTTAATTTTAGTTTTGCTAATGGACCTACAGACCTATTTCAAATAATTAAAACAACTCCGGGGACTAGACGTGTCAGTATTGCCATTACGGACGTCAATAACTTCTTATGCGGGGAATTGTTGTATTAACAGAAAAAAACATTTTGGCTTGATTATGTTCACTGAGAGTATATCAAACATTAGAGGAAAACACAGGTGGCACTGGCTTGTTATGAAATGCTTTATGTCCATCGGTAATGATTTGTGATATTCTCATGGAAATAAATCGTTGCTGAGTCCATTTACACTAAACCGCCATGTGTTGTTTTCTTTTAATATCACTTTAATACCCATACAGAAGGACAACCATCTTTGTGTTTCTTGTTTGAGTGGCATTTAGAAGCTGGTGAATTAGTAAGACATGACGACTGTTATGGATGTACAACTTCTGA
>JAVFBW010040611.1:0-18081 GCA_034783835.1 Mopalia ciliata
TGGTGCTCCAGGAAAGGCTTCTCTGGAAAGTGCACTGGTGCAATACATGACACCTAGTTCGTCCTGCGTTATGGCATCAAATCCCAATGTGATATTATCATTTGCTAAAATCACCTCAGCAGTCTGTAGACAGGCTATGCTGCCAAGTTCTCAAGCCATCATTTCAACAGCACTGCGTTGTGGGATGCTTTCTTCCACTTCTTTCTTGGACTCAAGTTTGGCCGTTGGTACTTTGTTGGTGATGCAATGGTAAACTTACATTCACATACTGGAAGAGTAGGTATTACCATCTACCATAGATTTGGTGCCTTGGGTCCTTTTTAGATTCCTCTAAAGTTTCTTGTAGAATAAGAATATCATGCTCCTGGTTTTTGATTGTGTCAGCATGTTCCTTTTGATACTTTGTTTTTGGTACAGTGGTGCTGTGTTTAGCCTTCTTCAAGTTGTATGCTTTCAGCTTGTGGCTTGATTTTTCTTATCTGCTCTGGATTCTTCCAATTTCGGTACTTTTCTAGGGTTGACAAGACAATCCTTTTGATATCTGCCTTGTAACAGCATTCAGAGGATATCCATCAGCACACAATTGTTGCAGGTGCATGGAGAGCTGACACATGGCTGACTGACCTCTCCGCTAACCAAGACAGGAATGCAACAAGAATTGCCAAGTACGAGCAAAAACACCTAATGGAATATTTTACGTCAGATATGGGTTCTGTTCCATAGCAGAAAAACCTGATAAGCTGTATATAATAGCTTGAGAATGTCTGGGCTGGCGTTATAGGTTAAAGATTTCTTGGTTTGGGTAAAAAAATTATGAGGCTTTAGCCAATTTGGCTAAAAGAAAACCATCCTAGCACAAGCCAAGTTTATGTTAACATGGACAGCCCCTCTTGATTTGTCAATAGCCTGAAATTATTCTCATCGAATAAACCACGAAATAACTCTTACTTAGTTACTTTTTTTCCCTTTTAGTTACATGTAACTTCACATATATGTAATCTATGTTGGCCTAGATAGATTTGTGTTGCCCCTTGGAGGCACCAAAGGGCCACTGCTTTTGTAACATTTTATTGCACAAGCATTTAAAGAAGTTGGGAGTCCACCATGATTGCAGGTTTGAAGGTGTTACTCTTTCTTCTTTCTCAAGAAACTGGACTGGACACCAATGTTTCACAGAAACAATACAGATATACTAGCCACCAACCTAAGTCCCAATCCCATCCCACTTCTAGACACCAAAAATGTAAGGGTGAATAAAAAATATATTACAGTGGGACTATGACTTGACCTTTTTATATTTCTGACTTGGAAAAAATAATAATACCAAATTCCATGTTTAGAAAACCCTTAACATAAACTAATTACATAATTTTAGCTAATTACTGGAATAATGAAATACGAAACAGTGGCTTGATATAACTGTATTCTACTTTGATACTCAGTACATCAGATAAGCAGGTACCAATCCCACTTTTATTGGAGTACAAACATAATGGGCTCATATCCTCTAATGGTCTCAGTGTGAATATCCTGACTACAGCCTGGCATACTGATGACTGTTACGTTTCATAAAAATGACCATACTGGCAAGTGTTGAGTGTTCGAAGAAGAAACAAAAGCACATGCGATTTGTGGATGTTTATGGACATCACTCTTATAAACTGATATTTTACAGAAATCAGATCGAGTTATTCCCCCATATCTGTAAATAATATAATAATATCTGACCCCATCACAGATTGAAAGCATGACATTGTTAAACAAACATGGATGCATGCTGCTGAAATGCAATTGAAGACACATATCTATATATTTATTTGTGAATAGAAATAATATCACTGTACGATTTTCTTTCTAAACTCTTCATCGGACAGTTGTTCCCTAAGGGTATCCATGTCTTCAGTCAGATCCATTTGTTTGCTCATGATATCATCCATGGTAATTCTCATATCTCTGATAGCCCCATGAGGGAGCGGGTGGGCCATGGCCCTGAAGAATACTACCTCGGCTTCCTCGGTCGATCGTAAGAGGCGAGAAAAGAGGTTGCTTTCTGTTGCCCTGGTGTTCCTGGAGCTAAAGGGTAACAGGAAGCAGATTTGTTTGTGATGTTCTGTATTTTTGTCCGTCATATAAGTGAAATACCCTTTAGTATGACGTTAAACACCAAACAAATATATCTCCAATAGAATCGATTAACACAGTAAAACTATATCAATTAACTTCATATATCTCCTAATGGTGTACTAAAAACGAACACTAATGCAATTACATGAACTGTTCATATAAGTGACAAAGATCGGTATCAGTAGTTTGAAAGAAAATAATGACTTTCGAAACATTGTTTGATTGGTGTTTTATTCCTTGCACAATGCTTTTTAACTGAAATCACTGTGCCAGTGTAATTGGTGTATGAAATTGATAGTTTGTTCAGACTTTTCGCATATTTTCGCTCTACCCCCCATTCAACAATTTATAGTCTGTTGGTTTCCTTTCACGTTAATCCTTTTTAGCCATGGTAAAACAGGTAGACTACAGCAGATGGATACTCAAAATAAAAAGTTTATCAATATCAAATGGTTGGTTGATTGCTTAGTATTTTACGCCATATTCAGCCGTATTTCAGCTATGCTGTGGCGCAAACATTTTGTTGATTTTCGATATCAGAGATAATTCCAATCTAAAGCATCCCAGACAGAAAACATCAAAAAGAGAAACAAAACCAATGGAAACAGGACATACCTAAGTGTTAAAAACATGTCAATAAACAGTTTAAATTGGATCTAAAAATTGTAAATATTCTGTTAAAAACTTATGTTTAGAACAATTTACAATAATTTACGCAAATTAACATCACAATAGAAACCAATCTGCTTAAATAGCCCCGACGACAACATTCGCCAGCAATGTTGTCCTCTTGGCGTTGACCATCCAAAGAAACACAAACTGAACCTAAAATATGTCAATATATTAAAACGTTTAGTTTTGGATCAAAACGTTTTAAATATTATGATTTAAACTATGTGAAGTCATTAAGAAAGACTAAGGTCTATTTTTGCACATTGGCCTACTACCAACCACTGCGTGCTCGGCGACGATTCATCCGTGGATGAATATGCCTGGCCTCGGCCCACCGCAGATAGTCGTCATCAATGATCAATCTATGAAGCAGGGGTGATGGTGGTTGGCTTACCACCACAGAGGGAGTAGGCCCACTATCTACCTCCATCCTTTCCAAGGCATCAAAGCAGTTCTCTAGAACAACCGTCTCCGGCACAAGAGATCTGCTTGTTGATGGCTTCGGAGAGAGGGGACCAACCCTCTCTACATTAATAGGCTGTTCAGATTGAAATATTTGAACAGCATCTCTTGTGGCCTTGGAAGGACGAACCTCCGGACTAGATGGCTTTTTAGTTTGTGTGTCTGTTTTATTGGATTTTTTAAATTTTGTTTGTGGCTGTTTTTTTAGTTGGGGGTGTTTATTTGTATTGGTCTGCGTTGAAATAGTTGTTTCTAATTGTATTTGTGTTGTGTTTTGGTCAACAGCAGAAGGCTCTTCATCACCAGTTGGCCACTTAAGAGAGGTATGTGTTGCAACAGACACAGAAACTTTCTTCGTGGCGTTTGCATAGGACTGCGATGATCCTTGAACATCCAAGACAGAGGCAAGGCACCGTGCTTCAATATCACTAACGTTTTTTTTCTGATTTATTATCATAATATCTCGCACATAAAACAGCAAACTGAACACAACATGAAATTAACGAGGCATAGTTAAATTGGAAATATAGTGGTCATGGCTTTATTAGAAATTAAGACATGAGAATGGCAAACAGGGTCTCCATGGGTTCTATACCATTGGTTCCCGTGGTGTACTCCGGCGAACAACGAAACAAAATGACATGAAAAAGCACAGACTTAGCGCTGACTCAGTATCCCCCGGGTAAACACAGGCTGATACCCTAAGTAAATAATTAACACATCCCCCTGGTACGACACACGCGGATGCTTACAGCTCCCTGTGGTAACTATAAACGCATGCATTTAGAGCCTACTCAGTATCCTCTTGGTAAACACAGGCAGACACCAAGTAAGCCCTAATTAGCGGGTATCCCCCAAGCGGATATTACATGCAGACCGTACGTTAACGTTACAGGTGAGCCCTTTAAACTCCTGATCTGTGCCATATTACAACCGATTTGCCCATGGAAACCCCTGCCAAACGCATGGCTATCGCCATGTGCCGCCATTCAAGACTAACTGCATGACCACTATGTGACAAATAACAACAATAAAGACAATTGCTCAATGCTTAGTAGTCGTCTTTTGGGAAGTATCGACTCTTTTGAGTAAGTAAGCCTTCGATAGCGCCCTCAAATATATTTAGGAAAAAATCTGTCCCAATGTCCGATAAATGGACACCGTCCTCACGGTATAATGTCTTCAGCGTGTGAGTAATATCCGGGTGTCTCACTATAAGTCCCTGTATATTAAAGACGTGGGCGCTTATTGCTCTGTTTACTCGCTTTCTGGCAATCTCTACTCTATGTGGTTGACGAGCGTCTCTCCAAGTGAGCCGGGGCAACATGTGGGAGTATCCAAGGGTGGTGTTTGGCAACAGCACATGGAGCCGGTTGTAATCACCCATCATGCCATTCATCAATGCCTTCAGGCTGACTGCACACAGGTCGTTTGCACCCAAGTGCAATATAAGTATGTCTGGTGGTTGAAACAAGCTTGGTCGATCGTAGCACAATAGATAGGGCCAAAATTCCTCCGCCTTTGCCATACGTTCTGCCTACCTCGTTCTGCCTATGTCTGTAAATTCACAGCCTGAAACACTGTATAATGATACAGTACTTTGCGCTGTAAAAAGTTTTACAGCACTTTTCGATGCTATTCTTTCAAAATGTGTTGTAATTTCACTAAAGTCACTGTAAATTTACACCATCGCATGTAAACCTGTTTTAATATGACCTTTTACAGCATATGTTGCTGTAAAAAATTTTAACACTGTTCACCAGTGTATATGGAAACAGCAGTTCTGACTGTTATTTTACACACCAACTCCAGTAAAATTACATTAATATTTTGTAATGTTTCTGGCTAATTATCAACTGTAATTTATGTTGACAATACACAGTACATTGGGCTGTAAAAAGTTTTACAGCACTTTTCGATGTTATTCTTACAAAATGTGTTGTAATTTCACTAAAGTCACTGTAAATTTAGACCATCGCATGTAAACCTGTTTTAATGTGACGTTTTACAGCATATATATATGTTGCTGTAAAAGTGTTTACACTGTTTTCCGGTGTATATGGAAACAGCAGTCTGACTGTTATTTTACACACCAAGTCCAGTAAAATTACGCTAATAGTTTGCAATGTTTCTGGCGAATGATTTGCTGTAAAAGTACAGTTGATGTGCAGTAAACCCGGCACTTGTCGACAATTCACTGTATAGGAGCGGTAAATATATGAGCAAAAATATCAAATTAAAAATCATTAAATTATCGTCCTAGATTTATCAAAAAACAATATTCTATTTTAAATTACGAATATATAGAAATATTAATTATTTATGAAGCTCATTATTAAAATTTAAAAAATGCTCCACTATACTGGTGCCCGTTCCACTTACGCAGGATCTACAACAGTGAACCAGTCATTTTGTAACCATTACGTTTACGCTCCAGCTGAACTTTGAACTCGGATAGTCCTAATAACGGAAATCGACAAAGCCACAATACAGCTCCGAAAAGTTGCCTCCCTTGCCAACCGATAGAGGTCGGGGGAAGTTCACGTGCGCGAGGTTGTGGAAATTTGGCGAAAAAAAATGGCGGTTCATTTATAAGTCAAAACGGTAAGAAAATTTAGTTAATTTCTTGTTACCAGAGGAAGATATACATCGGCGTTTAGTTTAGCAAATGTTTAAATGTCATATATGTGCTGTCGACTTTAAATCTGTGACGTTATACTGGAGACATTGCAGCCGAGTTCATTCGAATTCTCCAAATATCAGATTTCCATGTGGAATCAGAAATTGTCCTTCCACATTTTCTACTCAGGTTGCTTTCAGACAACACGTATGTCGTTACCACAAGAACGAGCAACAATCAACTCTACAAAACCACAATAGAAAGGATTCAGAAGCTGTCGAACTTAAATGTACCTTTGAATCTATTTGTGGGGACATTTTCATTGATAGTTTTAAAACATTAGTATCACACCTGAAGCATCATATTCGACAAGGGAAAGTGGTACAGTGTCCGTTTTTTGAGTGTTCCGGAAAGTACAGCTTTTCTAAGGAAAGTACTTTTGCAGCCCATATCTCGCGGAACCACAGGAATACCTGCACTTTGGAACTCGTTGAGAGCAATAACAGACCTAATTTAGATCAAGAATTAGATATAGGGCTAGTTGAACACGACTCTTCATTTGGAGTACCAGAAAGCCCAGATACAGACAGTCTTTCAGACTCAGAGAATACAACAGGTCTGGTCTAATCACCTAACAACCAAATCGCATTAGCTAACACTCCGTTCAAGTCACGTAATCTAATACCTTAGGTCAAATTGTCTAAAAGTTCCAGTCAAATCATCTCGCATATTTATGGTCAATTATATATATTCAAGCAATTTTGATTGCTTGATAAAGTGAAAAAGTTACATGGAATTGACCATATGTATTTTGTGCTCTAACCTGTGAGAGTTTATTGGCATCAATTAATCATAAATAACGATTAACATTCTTGGCTTGCTGGACTACACCTAGCTCAGTTTGACTACGCTAGCCTCACGTCAGGGAGGCTGTGTATTACCCATAGCTAGACTACACCAACCAATCAATCAATCAATGTGCGAGACATAAAATATTCTTTAAAAATATCAAAGGTGATATTTTTACAGTAGTTATATGAAAAATATCAGTATCTCACTAATACGATCGTCATTGGTTATATATAAAAATAATAGGCTGTGACTATCAAATCTAATATTCCTAACTGTAAAAAAAAATAGTTGAAAACGCCATGAAAACTAAAATAATACTGCCATTAAAATAGTAACTAACCCTAAGTCTGATCCCAGAATCAAAAAACACAAATTAAACAGGAAAAAAATAATTCAGAAAAAACTGCCATCATATGGATTCGATACCACAACCTCTTTATGCCAACTGTTCTAATTCCTCGACTGAAAGTCTATTTTGAATTTTGAGTATAATTATTCTAGAAGAATGAAACAATAGCCTAAAAATTATACTAACTACTACAGTAAAAATGACCATTATGTAAATTAAAATACATAGTGAAAGTGTTAAGGCAGTATTTTTCTTATATCCAAACAAACAATAAATACAGTTGAATCATTATCTGTGTACATTAATACATGTATATCGTTTAAGGGCATGTTAAATATTATTTTTTTAAACTTTTGGGGTTAAACAGCCTTCTTGATAAAAGCTAAATGTAATTTTGTTTTGTTCACATAACGATAGTTATAGCGTACATGTACATACTTACAGTAATAGTCGTAAAGCTGAAGTTCGCCCCTTTTTCGACATTAAATGTCGTGGAGCCCATTATTCGACATTCAACATGTGGAACCCGTTATTCGATATTCGACATTCGAATGTCAAATGTCGTGGAATTCGACATTCGACAATCAAATGTTGAATGTCGTGGAGCCTGTTATGCGACATTCAAATGTCGAATGTCGGGGGCCTGTTATTCGACAGTCAACATCATTTGAAATTCGAATAAAGGGCTCCACAACATTAGACTGTCGAATAACGGGCTCCACCACCATTGACTGTCGAATAACAGGCTCCACAACATTCCACATTTGAATTTCAAATAACAGGCTCCATGACATTCGAATGTCGAATAACAGGCTCCACGAAATTCAACGTTCGAATGTCGAATTACAGGCTAACTTCAGCTTCCCATAATAGTCTTATAAACGCAGTTTTCATTATGCAAAGAATCCGTCAATTGATCAAGCAACTATTGCAGTGTTGACCAAAATTTGTAGATTTCTGTGAATTAAATTTATAGCGGGTGGTTGGGCGGGAGCTTCCTGATGCCCTGGTGCTCTCGGAGTTAAGGGGCATCGGGAACTAGATTTTTTTTGTGGTGTCGTTTTTTGTTTTTTTCCTTTTTCTGTCTGGTCTATCATGTTGCCAGTGACATGAACACACCTGGAAAAAATGTAAAATTTCTCGAGACCACATATTTTCAGGTAAAAAATTTATCACCAGACTCTACATACGGCGATTATGGTTTGAAAAAATCTTAAACATCATGTACTATAGGATTAACTTTTATGAGATAACATCGATTTTGAAGTGGGTTTTATAAAAAAAATTGTAATAAAAATTTTTTTTTTTTTTTTTTTTTAAATTTCTCACCAGACATAGTATTTCACGCGACCCAGGTCACATGAGTTTCTAGGCTTGGTCATATAGATGAAATACTCCTGAGTACGGTGTTAAACCCCAATCAATCAATCAATTAAATTTATAAATAAAAATATAAATGTTAGACTAATTTACCTATGGTATTAGATTGTTTATTTGTTTGATTGGTGTTTCACTGCATACTCAAGGGTATTTCCCTTATATGACGACAGATTTTCTACATCTTACTCTGTACTTAATATGGTGGAAAATCAGAAAGAAAACACGGTGCATCCCCGGGATAGCCAAAGTCACTTCCTGTGTCTCCCTCATATACCTAAGCAAGTCCACTACTGCCACTGAGCTGCCCTTTGGTATTAGAAAATTCAATCTTAAGTGTTAGGTGATTAGACTTAGACGATGATATTATCGTTTACCCTTTCAGCACCTATAAATGAGGACAATTGTCGACATCTACAAGATGCCATTGAAAGAAAACTTACTTAAAACTTCAAACAAAACATCATATTCCATCCACAGTTTTACAATCTTTGATCGATGAACTCTCAATTACCCATGAATTGAATAACGAATTAATTCAGTCTGAACTAAAGAAACAGTTGCTAGATAGTGGTATTTCAGAGGATATTACCAGTAGCGTTATTAAAGCAGCCTTCTACCATGATTCTGTTCAGAAATGTCATTCATCTGATAGTGGATCATTAAGAAGTCATTTTAGTCGACAGAAATTCTACAAAGATCAATTCAGATACGTTCCACCTCTGGCAATATACCTTGGCCTTGATTCCGACAACAAACCAAGTTTTTGCCATTATGTGCCTATTTTGCAGTCTATCCAAGCTATATTTTGTGATGAAACAGTTATAAATCAATATCTTAGTCCAGAAAAAAGACCTGAAAATGGTGACCTGCATGACTATTTAGATGGTAAGGTGTTTAAAGACAACATCTTGTTTAATGAACAGCCTTCTTCATTGAAACTTATTCTTTATCAGGATGCATTTGAAGTGGTAAACCCCCTTGGTAGTGCCAAAAAGAAGCACAAAGTGTTAGCCATTTATTTTGTATTGGGTAATCTTTATTCTTTTTGTAGATCCAAAATTGATCCTGTTCAGCTTGTTCTTTTATGTAAGGAAAGAGACTTTGAATTTTTTGGTCAGGAAAAAATCTTTGGAAGTCTTATAAGAGACCTAAAAATATTGGAAAATGATGGAATAAATATACCATCATTGGGTCCAAGTGTTAGAGAAAAAATACTAGGGACAGTGGCTTTCATAGCTGGGGATAATCTCGGAAGCCATTGTATTGGTGGATTCGTTCAAAATTTTAGCACTGCACATTACAGGTGTAGGTACTGTCTAGTGACTACTGAGGAGTTTGCCCAAGCACAGTCGTGTTGCTTTGGTGTGACACGAGATGTAAACGGATATAATGCTGCTTTACAAAAACTTGCTGACAATCCAGACATAAACAATTATCAAGGTGTGAAATTTGATTCCCTTTTTAACCAGTTATCCTATTTTCATGTTTGTTCTCCAGGACTGCCTCCTTGCCTTGCACATGATTTGTTTGAAGGAATTCTTCATTATGACTTGGCTTTATATTTCAATTATTTCATTAGCACTAGAAAGTGGTTTAGTTGGAATTTTTTAAGCAGAAAATTTGCCACTTTTCACTTTCTGAAAGATGACGCACTAGATAAGCCAAACGTGAATGATTTAAAGAAAGGGGACAAAATTGGAGGACAAGCTATACAGACTTGGTGCATTCTAAGATTTATTGCTTTAGTTATTGGCGGAAGGATTGAAGATACAACGGATATCATTTGGCAGAATATACTGTTACTTCAGAAAATAGTCCAGCTGATTTTGTCACCCAGAATATCAAGGGCGCAAGTCGGATTATTGTATGTCTACATACAACAATATATTGAAACTCGGATTTCTAAATTTCCAGAACACAACCTGAAACCCAAGCATCACTACTTGTGTCATTATCCAAACTTGATTCTCCAGTTTGGACCTCTAACTAAAGTCTTGACATTGAGGTTCGAATCCAAACATAGCTACTTTAAGAAGTGCGCTAGACACTGCCAAAATTTCAAAAACATCACCAAGACCTTAAGTGAGAGGCACCAACTTCTCCAGGCTTTCTAAAGCGCTGGTACTCTCTTCAGTGAGGAAGTTGAATTTAGTAATGGTGTGCCTTTCCATGTTGAACTATACTGTGACAAAATTAAGGTTCTCCTTCAAAACTGTTCTGTTCTGTGTGATGGTAATTCTTATCTGGTGGATCGTATTAAAGTACGTGGTATAGGATATGAATCAGGTTCAGTTCTAATTCTTTGCAAGTTGGATTACAATTTGATTCTAGGGAAAATCAATCTCATTCTTATAACACCCGAAAAGGAAGTATTTTTCATTGTGAGTCAACATTTAGGACTGTATGTACCGGAAATGAATTTCTATGAGTTATGCAATTTGTCTGACATACAGGACAACAGTGCATTTCAACCCAAAGAGCCTGTAGATGTTACAGATATGGCATGTGTTTCATTTGATTCCCTGATGAATTACAGTAGTCACCAAGTGTACAATGTTGATAACCAGAATTACATTGTTCTTAAACATTATGTTTAGGACTCCTGAAAGAAATGACTATTGACAGATAAAATGGTTAGTAGCAATATGAAATGGTTAACCATACCCGGGTACAAAATAGCAACTAAAATAGCGACATTGCTGATCACTGTTGTATGTATCTCGTGTAATATAATACTAAAACAAATAATTAAAGTGTCTTAATACTTTTACTAAGTACTAACCCCATTAGCTGTAATTTGTATAGTTTATTCAAAGTTACAGAAATGTATATATAAAATAACGTACATGTAACATGGGTAAATCACGCTGAAAATCGTTTCACTTTTATCAACGAGTGGCAAGAAAAAGTTTATTCAACTCTAGTCTGTGTCATTGTGATACTGTACTATAACTATGGATATCACCCTCGTCTGTTTATTTAAAAACTCGCCCGCTGGAGGCTGTTGATTTTGACAATTATTGTTTTCTAGTTTCCATTTTAATCAAAACATTACATGTATAAGAGTCCAGGAATTTATGGGGTTTTTTTTCCATTTCATTCAGCAGAGCAGCAACATGAATATTGAAGTAAGGGAAGTAGTTTCAAAATGGAGTCTTCCTCCAGACAAGGAATCTGATGTTTGTCAGAAACTGGAAAGCATTGGTGTCTACAGTGTACAAGATCTGGAATTCTTAAACCCTGTGACAGACCTATCAGAACTATTGTTGCCCATCCAAGCTCGCAAAGCTGAAGCAGCTATTAAGAAAATGTTTCATAGTCAAACAGGTATGTATACTATAGCCAATGGATGTATACTTTATTAATACAAATATATGCAAGCCTTCAAGTTTCAGATTGGTGAAAGCTTCCTGGTGCCCTATTGATCGCTGACTGAGTAAAAGTGAGACACCCTGAGGTTTCCTCCCGGTTTTCCCCCATAATAAGTAGTACAGAGTAAGAAGTGGAGAATCCGTCGTCAAATAGGTGAAATACCCTGGAGTACGACATTAAACACCAATCAAACAAACATACATATATCCTAGTAATTTGTAAAAACCTCTAACTTAACTCTTAAAACGTCCTTATTGCTTACCTTTATTAACTTTTTTTTTCCTTCAGAATTTAGCGATTCAGAAGGAACCGCTATTCATTCTCTGACTTCATCTCCCAGTACGTCTGATACGTCTGTTGGTTTACTATCACCATCACAAAATTGGGTGGCATCCTTTAAGATCCCCTACCATAAATTTCCACCTCAGCTTATAGACATTTGTGAAAAGGGAGAAAGGCCCAGTTCTTACCTCAGAAGGGAAATGATTAGAATTATTTGCGCAGAGATTAAAATGTATTCGAGGCTTCCCGGTAAGAATAATATCCTCATTATTTGCAATAAGATTGCCTCACGATACCCAAAATCTTTCTGTGATGTAGTGAACAATGAGGTTTTGGGAACTGGTGTGGCGAGTCTAGTTGCACAGATCATGGACAGGATGGTAAACGCATATAGTCGAGGAAAAGGGAAGAAGACTAGCAGGGATAGCTCAACAGACACTGGGCCACAACGGAAGATTAGAGTAACGGATGGTAATGGTTATGGGTGTATTAACTACAACCCTGACAGTCCAATGGACTATGATGCAGAAACTCTGCAGGATATGAAGAGCTTCCTAATCCAGCAGTCCCTCCAGGCTACTGTGGACAGGGATAATGATCAAGTAAAAAAGTATATGAAAGAAACCTTTCCCCTCCAAAGACAGACAATAAATATAGGTGATCCCGTACAGACTGTGAAAAAAGAATGGCCTTTTCTTTTTGAGAAAGAGTATATATTAGACCATTTTCAAGAACTGACTGGGATTGACTTAAGTAGTAAACTAAAGAGTGCCGTAACCGAGAAATTTGAAAGATTGATGAAGTACGTCAGTTCAAAGAAGAACAAGACACCAGCAGTTAAACAACACCTGGAGCAGATATCTAAGGCTGGAGATGATATATCAAAAACTGGCGCCCTCGTCATTCTGATGGTTGCAACATGTTTTGGGGAAAACTCTGATCTTCTTGTGAAGACCTATGAGGTAATGAAGCCACTCCTATTGATTCACATGTATTTATGTAATATATATGTCTGTATATTTTAAGATTATTTATCTAATTGTTAACTTACAGGCAGGTAAATCAATTATGCATACATGTTATGATGTACATGTAGCCAGTAACATTGACCTCAATGTTGCTTGTCACTGACAAGTAGAAAGTAAATAGATTTTCTAACTGTATGCAGGTTATCCATGGTCTTTAAATGCTCCATTCAAATGTATTAAAGAAAAAGTATGCCAAACGATGAGAAACACGCCAACTGTTGATAGCAGGCCACTATTGCGATAAACTATTATTGCATAACTAACACACTATCGATGGTTGACTATTTGGGAAGCAACTAGTGCAATAATTAAGTCGATATTTCAATGTATTGTTACACCCCAAAAGGGAGGTAATCAAATCTCACATAGTTAACTTGAAATCTTATGTGTATATGTGCATATCTCACTCCCCTAATAAGATTGGTTATCAATATAATGGGACAGTTGATTGATGTTTAACATTGGGCTCGAGTGTATTTTGCCTATATTACAGGTGCCAGTCAAATAGGTGTAGGAAACCATCCTTGACCGGCATCCCAGTAAATCATTACAACAAATCAACTCTGATGCCCCTTTATATGTGAAATATATATACCCCTGAGCACTGTGTTAAACACCAAGCAATCGCTCTTGATGCCCTTTATCTATGGGAGCACCGGCCCGGGGCATCAGGAAACTCCCGCGAACCACCTGCTGTAATGTGATGGAAATAGAAACTTGACATTATCGCTTACAAATTGTGCTTTGACTTCCTAACTCCAAAGTAAAAAAATCAAATTTTATTGCCAGTCAAAAAAAGAGGTGAAACAAAAGTAGACCAGCTATTGATTGGTTATTGTATTGAAAAAACATTCCAGTTAATCTTAAATATTGTAAACCTTGGGTGATGTATTTAATCCAGGTTATCACAACACTGAACAGAAATAATTTCAAATAAAGAGCATTTTTCCTTTTCTTTCAGGAAACAACCAACTCAAAAGATGTTGAGGAGTCCACAAAAACACTGACGCCTTGTATTGCAGTCATTGGTATGTTACTATGTATATTTATATATCCATAATTCGAGATTAAGCCGGATCTGCTGAAAAACTTATCTCTGAGAGTTAATTTAGAAAAAAAATTGTCAATTTTTAATAAATTGAGATCCTTATGCCAGTGTGATTGATCTCTAGAAATATATATTAGGTCTGCAGCCCTGCAGGGTTCGAAATGGCGGCCTGCGAAAGGTAGGCCATAATTCAACCACAGCAGGCCATGTTTTGCGAATTTAAAAATATCTACAAAAAATCAACTTAATATGTACAATATGACTTAATGTGCTTGTGACCTGTCCATTTTTCAATCAGAATGACAACAACTTGCCATAAAAAAATTTTTGATAGTAAATCGCGGTCTGTAAATGTAAATTAGTTATTACATATCGACTGCGCTGCAGTCCACCATACTTGATATGCTGGAATGTACGATTTGATTTGTAACCTTGCCAAACTTCCGGTCGGGCCCCCAGAACAGAATAAATTTGGTTGCACAGTTTAATTTCTGTTAGGCTTATTCTTTGGTATTCCAGGCATTCGTTAACTTAAGATTAATCTAGAGATGTGGAAAAACTGTAAAACGGTCCTCCTACACTGGCCAAAGGCATTGGCCTTTAACGTATTCAAAACATTAGTCAAAACATTAGTCGTCCGAGTCAGGAACACAAATGTCAATACTCTAAATTGCGCAAAATCTAAGAAATCATCAGTGGCATCCATAAATTATTCTATTCTTTTAAACTGAAGCTAATTATGCTATATTTTTTACTTGAAGAGAAATTCAGATGTAACCATTGATAATGGGCTGGGTATTTTGGACTACTAAACCCCCTTCTATATATCTTTCAGGAAATTTGCTGGATCCAGATTGTAAATTGATGATGATAATTGAAAAGAAGGTGGTTGCAGAAGACATTAATTACACTTAGACGGTGTAACAATGGTGTTTGCTAGTTACTATGTTTTTAACATGCATTACCAAGATGGGTTAACTTCAACACTGGAATTTATACAAAGGTGAGATTCCTAATTGTTTTGTGCATTAATATTTTTGTTTTTAGCTAGTTGTGTTACAACTGTAGTCCAAGTAAATCAGAATATACTCTTGATCCTTGTAGGTGATAGCATCTCTAGACAAGAATACACCATACAAAATCCTACACAACATCTTGACAGGTGGAATATTTTAACTCTGTCTTGTCAAATGGAATAATCATACTAACTTAGTTTGATTTGAATTCCATAAACAGCTTTCGAGTTAATGTCCCGGAACCAAAAAGTTGACAAAAGATTTCCAGTTAACATATTAAAGCAAAATGTTGAGGTGATGCAACTTGTAGGTCAACATACACCAAAATCGATCACAAGGGACGTCTTTTTCACATGGAACACTCATACCCTACTAAGTTTGATTCAAATTCCACAAAAAGTTTTCAAGTTAATATAAAGAAACCAAATTTAGACTTTGCCACCAGGTGGCGCCACCTGTTGTCATACATATGCTAAAACTAATTCCAAGTGACATCTTGTCACATGGAAAAATCATATAAAGTTTGATTCAAATTCCACAAGAAGTTTTCAAGTTAATATAAAGAAACCAAATTTAGACTTTGCCACCAGGTGGCGCTACCTGTAAGTCGACATTTGCCCAAATTAATTCCAAGCGACATTTTGTCACATGGAACACTCGTACAAAGTTTGATTTGAATTTCATAAGCGGTTTTCAAGTTAATGTCCAGAAACCAAAAAGTTGACTGATGGATGGACTTTGCCACCAGGTGGCGCCACCTGTAGGTCGACATATGCCAAAATCAATCCCAAGCGACGTCTTGTCACATAGAACACCCATACTAAGTTTGATTTGAATTCCATAAGCGGTTTTCAAGTTAATGTTCGGAAACCAAAAAGTTGACAGACGGACAGACAGACGGATGGACAACCCCATACCGTAATACGTCCTGATTTTTAAGGGCTTATAAAAAGTGTACAGCTCATCTTTAGGCTTCAAGAAGTAGATTTGTTGTTGTGGTGTCCTGTCTGGCCCACGACTGCTAACCCTCCTTTGATGTACCGCACATGTCTCCCATGGACCTACGTCCGTCATATAGGTGAAATACCTCTGAGTATGACGTTAAACACCAATCAAAGAAAACCCATGGACCTGCGCATACGAGGGAGTCACAGGAGGTGACTTGGCTATAGCGGGGGTGTTTTTTCCGAGGTTTTTTTTACCATAATAAGTAGTACAGGATAAGAAGTGGAGCAATACCCTGGCTTGAGTACAACATTAAACTTCAACATAAAAAACATCATTGCCCTGCCCTTGTCCTGTCTCATCTTATGTTGCCAGTGCATGTCAAGTTTTTGTCCCACATCCATTGGGCTGGCAAGCCGCATGATATCATATAGGTGAAATTTTCCCTGAGCATGCATTTAACACCAAGCAATCAATTATTCAATCTTTATAAATTATAAAAATAAGTTCTTTCAAATATATTTATCTTCACATGTATTACTTTTCATTCTAGATGTTTGGTTAACCTGAATCCATCAACTGGGAGCAAATCGAAAACCAAACGTAGCGGAATACCCAATAAGGTCCTGTCATTCATCAACTCCCTGAATGAGTTTGATTGGAATATGTGATGTGACAATGATGTTCCTGTTGTGTATAATGCTCATGGATGATGGTGTTACTGTTATGACCTCTAAGTTTCTTGTTCAGTTTTTTTGTTTCTAAGACTTTATCTGTTTGGGAAATGAAAACAGATTCTTTGACGATTGTAAATGTATGTTTATTGTGGAGTGATATATTTCCAGTTTGGAAGATTGTACTTGTGCAAATTACTTTCTGATATCCTCAAACTCCTTGAGTTTTGAACTGAGCCAAATATTTGCACCTTCATAACGTAGAACTGGCCCAATGTAAAACTGAGAAAGTCTCCAGCTACTAGCCTATTACTATACTATTTATCATTTGGAGTGGGCTTTACTCAGGTCCGTCGCTCAGTCATGATATAAAATTCATGTTGACCGTTTTAATTCCAGTTCCAATTACTTGAAAGAACGGTCCTGTCTGCACATAGACCTATGGATCTTTATAAGGAAGTCTATGTGGGTGCAGGCGACCCAGACGATGTTGGTGATATGTTAACCATAACCCAATATTTAAGCCTTCATATTGCGCTTCGAGAAAAGTGAATGGAATAGCAGGCAAGGCAGTTCTTTTAATTTGGATTAAAAACAAAAAAAAAAAATTAAAAAGCTGTGTTTGTATATCATGATCTACACTTAACAGGCACAGAAAATATTGCTAACATTCTTTTGCACTATGCAAAACTTTGGTATTAAAAAAAATTGGCTGTAATTTTTTTTTTTTTTTTTTTAACACTGTGCTTGAATAATTTTGGTACTGGTTACCGATACAAACAGTCATCTGTATTGACCCTGGCCTAGTACGAGGCATGTACTAGCTGGTTTTTCTATTGGCCTTTAGGACACTTTTTGTATGCTTATTTGTTTCAGTCTTTAAAATTTGAAAACCCATCAGTGAGTTTGACAGCATTTCATGTGTAACCATCAATTTCACTGACTGTTACAGATAATGGTGAATGCATATGATATGACATCAGGAAAACATCTGTAGTTTCACTCTCAAATAGTTTATTTTAAATAATATATGTATGTATACTATAGCTTGTTTTGAGGGGAAAAGAAAGTATTTTTAGCCCAAAGTCATTCCGACTGTGGGCTATTCTCATCACTCTCCGTGGTCCGTCCGTCTGTCCGTCCATCAGTCAGTCCGTCCCATAACAATTCTTGTTATCACTATATCTCAGCAACTGCTGCTCCAATCATATTAATATTTTATTAAAAGCTTCCCTACATGGTCTAGTTTTGCAGGTA